>JAYJMB010083112.1:0-21533 GCA_036873735.1 Pouteria campechiana | reverse complement strand
ATCGACCGTGCACTTGCGAGGTTATTTAAAACCTGAGCCATCAAGTTTTGGACCATCAAGTTTTTGGCGCCGTTGCCTGGGACTATCAAGTTTTAAATAACTTCAAGTTTTGAGCCATCAAGTTTTGGATCATCAAGTTTTGAGCCATCAAGTTTCGAACTTTGTCCTTGGATGTGTCTTTAAATAACCCAAGCAGTAATATTTTAGTAGAACTCCTCCACAACTACAATGCTTCTATGCATAGAGATCTTCTTATAATAATGACTCGGTATTTCCCACAAAAATAGCTTATAAAAACATTACAATGCATAAAAATAAGAGTTTTATAAATAACTAAATTACTGCATACCGTGGATTCTAAAAATTGCAACACATGCGCCTAAACATCAACTTCTAATAATAACTTCATAATTTGAAGTCTCAGACTCTAAGAATTTGCAACAATCTTATGCATGAAAATTAGCTTCTAAAAATAACTCAATTTATGCACTTTAAGATAATTTACAATTTTGCAACTTCTAAAACCAACAAGTGTTGCACTTTCAATTTCTATTTACAATTTGATCCCTCTAAAACACTCTAAAATCATAGAATTTATTTCTAAAAATATTTGTTGAAAAATCCCTCTGAGCTTTAGAAATTTCTTTCTTATTAAGCTACTTTAGAAATGCTAAAAATCAAAATTTCACTGCTTCAAAAATTCTAAAGAAGCTTTAGAAGTTCTGAAGCTCGAGCTTTGGAATCCCTTTAGAATATCTATATCTTTATCTCACTTTTGAAGTTATTTTGACTCCTTCAGAAATTCTATATCACTTTTGAGAACCTTTATTGCACCTCTAAAGTTATTTTGACACCTTTAGAAATTTTGTTATAATTCTAAGAACTTCAGAACCCATTCATGTCGCACTTCTAAGAATGTTAGAAACCACCTCAGAACTACCTCTATCGCACTTCTTAGAACCTCAAAACTCATTCATGTCGCACTTCTAATGTTATTCGGAACTCATTCAACACCTCTTTAGAAATTTTGTCAACTTCTATTATGCTTCTCAGAACCTCAGAACCCACTCAAAACTTCTGTAAGCCTCAAAACCCCATTCCGTCAACCTTTGTTATACTTCTCAGAACTTCAAAAACCATCTTTATCGCACTTTTGATGTGATTTAGAACCCATTTAGAACTAGTTCCTAATATTAGAACCCTTATAGAGCTTCTGACACACTTCTAAAGGTTAAGCTACCTTAGAAATTTTGAGTTCGACCTTTTAACCATGTCAGAATCTCTTTAGAACTTCTGACACACTTCTGAAGGTTAAGCTACTTTAGAAATTCTAAGTTTGACCTTGTTAACCATGTAAGAATTTTTGATGCATTTCTGACGGTTCTCAAATTTTGAGATCAATACTTCACTTCTTCAGAAGTTTCTTAATATTTCATTGCTCATAAATTTACACTTCTAAGATCAATACTTCACTACTTCAAAAATTTGGAGAACTTCACTTGATTGCTTTAGAGATTCATTTCACTACTTCAAAAGTTTTGAGATTAATATTCACTTGAGAAGTGCAAAGTTCTGAAGATCAATCACTACTCTTCAGATTGGTGGAAGGGATTTACTTCAATTAGCAGTTCACTTCACGTCTAAGATCAAAACTTCTGACTAATGTTAAATGTGAATAGAAGTTAATATTCGCTATACTATCATGGCATTGAACTCTCTGACTGCCCCAAGTAATGCATTCGTTTGTGATATTAGATTTTGATGTTATGGCATACAAATGTTTGTTTGCCAAGTACCCAAAGAACATTTCAAATATTGCAACATCTGATTGAATTGCCATGGTGCTCAACTTCTTTAGCTTATTTTTTTCACTTTTATCTGCAAATAGACATAATAAATTAACATAAAATTCACTTTTCAAGTAATAGACAAGTTCAATGTAGATTTAATAGAATATGCTTATAAATCGCTAAATTTATATTAAAAGAGAATCCAAAACATATGTGAATTTAGGCATTAAACATGGTATATTATGAGCTCAACACCAAAAATCACTAATTTTTGTTATTGTAGTTGCGGATTCAATTGGAAGTTTTTTCTATGAATGCATTATTTTAATGCCAAAGTTTTCCATAGACATGGAAACCATTAGTCTTCCTTTCCTAACTTTTAGGAAAATTCTTATTTATATTTTGGTTAGAATTCTAAAAGTAGGCTTGATTAGATTTAAGAAAATAAGAATTTGGAAATTTATCCTCAGTTATATGAACTTTAGACAAATTTTCCGATTCATCCTTTTTGTATTTTTATGATTTAGCTTTTTTTTATCTTTCTTTCTATTGGATTTTTCTATTCATAGGTGAAGTTTTAAACTTTCAAGAAATGTATCTTTTTTCTTGTGTTTAAGCTTATTTTGATAGCCTCTTTATGAAGGTGGTACTTTCTTTATTATAATTGCTATTTGAAAATGTTGATCTATTTCAACACCTCATTTAAATTAACAAACTAATTTTTGTAGTTCATTTACTTGAATTAGAATAGATTTATCATCTGTCATTTGATAATTTAAGCTTTTTTGCTTTTGCATTATCTATTTTATATCATAGTTCTAAAGTAAGCCAAACATCACTTGTAGAAGTATATTCACAATATGTGTCATAAAAGTTATTAGATAATAAATTAAGAATATGATTTTTACATATAAAATTATCTTCCTTCTAATTTTCATGAGATGCTATTGAAACTGATTCTAATTCTTCATTAGTGGGGCAAGTATAATAAAATACATATGTCAACTTTAATGTTTTTAATAGAAAATAAACTTTTTGTTTTCAACACGTAAATTTTGATTCATCAAACTAACCTGACTTAACAAGAACTTGGTTCAAAAATAATATATGCATCAGAAGCTATAGTAGTACTAAAATTGTTAGAAAAAAAGGCTAAGAAAATAAAAATTAAATCTTACTTCCATGTAACAAAATTTGGAAGAGATGTAGTGTAATATATCAAACATTTGTACTTTTTTGAACTTAGCAAGCTGTAAGATCTGACTGCTTTCTTTATGACTAGTTCTACCTAGGGGTGTAAATCAAGTCGAGTTAACTTAGGTTGGGGTAAAATCAACCCAACCCTAATCCTAACTCTCTTTGTAAAACCTAAATCCAATCCTAAACCAACTCTAACAAACATGGGTCAGTTTTGATTTGATAAATGAGGTTTTCCTATGTGTGAAGGAGGTTGTTTTTTAGAGCAGGGTGAACATGAGTCTAGCCAAAATCAGGTAGATTTGATAGTGAATTGAGAGTTGATGGCTAACATTGAGTTGAGTGTGTGGAGAAGATGTCTTCTCTAAGTCAAGCTTTGATGTTGGTCATCAGTGCATTATAGGAATTCAGCTATTGTGCAGCTAATGGTTGTGCCAACGTGAATGGTAGAATGGGCGGGTTAGCTGCTTCGTTAGAGAAGATGGATAAGGGAAGGGGTTGTGGAGTGTGGGCTATTGGGTAGCTAATGGCTACCAAATGGTGGGTTTGTTGCTTCATCGAAGAAGATGGACATGGGAAGGGGCTATGGAGTGCAGGTTGTTATGCGGTTGACGGCTCTCCCTAGGGCTGTAACTCAGGTCATTTAGGTTTGGGTGGAGGTCAACCCTAAATCTAACCCAAGGTCTAAAATTTCAACCGCAACCCTAGCCCAACCCTATTTTTTAAAACCTTAACTCTAACCCAAATTAATTTGTTGGGTTTAGGTTGAATTCGTATTTTGCTTTCTTAGATACAATAATATGAGATACCAATCCAACAGATTACCTAAATGGCTATGAAACTAAACAATTATGCTAGATTGCTTGAATGGATGTGTAACCAAACAATTGGCAAATAATGCAGTCACATGGCACGAGCAACAACATTCTTGAGGCAACATAAGTGCTAGTAAAAAAGGTGAAAAAGGCCAAAAAAATGAAAAACAAAAAAATCAATGCATTCATCTCTACCCTCTCCTTGCAGTACTAATTAGCCATTGTCCCACCATTCATCCTTACAAATGGCTCTGTTGATGGATCTAGCATTGACTCATGTATCCATAGCCCTGCTCTCAACAATGCATGTTGTTGATGTTGCAGCATATAGGCCATGTACAATAGGCCATCCTCATTTGCCACTAGTGTCTTTCTAACCCCTATGAGGGAGTAGTTGCGTTCGCCTCCTGCACTACCCTCCATGTAGCTTGAGAGCATGTGGAGGAGACGCTTGAGGTTCTAGGGATTAGGGGAGGTGGGGATGAGCTTAAAGAGGATTTAAGAATGGGTGAGAGGGGTATTTGATTTGGATTGTAAGATGATGTATGGGATTGCAATGAAGTAGATGTTGTGAGCTTCCATTCAACCTGAGTTGCTAGTTGTTGTGGAGATCTCTTTTATTGACATTTCCATTTCGTGTCATGTGAGGAAAGAAAGATAAAAAATGAGATTGAGAGAAGAATTGACAATAGTAGAGTTGCAAGAAATTAGAAAGGTCAAAAGGGTTCCTAAGTTGCAAGAAATTAAAAAGGTCAAAAGGGTTTCTACAATGCAACGATGGTAAGTGGAATAGCTGAACAGGGTAAGGGTATTAGGGTTTTACTGTTTGAAAACTTTGTACATGGAATTTAAGTGGATTTCAAATTGGGTTACTATCTACCCAAAACCAACCCATATTGAAATTTGGGTAGGTCGAACTTGATTTCATAAACCAAAATTTGAAAATTATAAACCTAAATCCTTAAAGATGTTGGGTTTGTTTAGGCGAGTTTAGGGCAAAACAACCCAAGTTGCACGCTTAGTTCTACTATGTGATTAGCAAAATGGGTGGGTTTGTTGCTTCATCAGAGAAGATGGAGAAGGGAAAGGGCTTGCAATGCAATAGCTATGGCTATGTGGGATGGGTAAGCATCTTAGGCTCTTAGCAATTAGAGTAGCAGGGGGCGTATGGTATTTTAATTTTTTTAATACACATATATAGAAATTAGGTTGCGTTATCTTGGGTTGCCCAATCCTTCAACCCGATTTCCAAGATTAGGCCAAGCTAAGCCCAACTTTAAAATTTTCCAACTTAAGCTGACCCATTTTTGGGTCGGCTTAGTTGAGTTTAGGTTGAACCCAAACTCATTTACACCCCTAGTTCTGCCCCACTTGAATGCACAAGTTTCCATATAATAGCCGTCAAGATTGGCCAACCTACACTTAAAAAATCCAAATCTTAGCTATACAAGGAAAATATAACCAAAGATGTAAACGAATTTCATAGAGGAAGTGATAAGCTCATAATTTATCACATTTTAATACCCAAATTTACATGTTTTAGATCCTCAATTGACATGATTTCATTGCGTTTGATTAAATTTTGCATTTAACAGAGTTTATTTTTATTTCAAACATAAAAACTTAACAAAACAAAATTGAACATGACAAAGGTGTCATTTTGAGGAAATTTTTGGGATAGATGAGGTTGCTTTAGACAAAGTTTTCAACATAAAAATTATATCCCTTTAAATTATCTGTCTAACATATCAAGAACCATATGATTTTGTTATCTCATGAGAAATTTATGTCCAAAACACGAAAATTGCATCTGAAGCTTCAGAGACTCTGAAAGCAACTTAAGAGGTTCTGAAGGCATTTCAGAATGGATACATGAGTGATTTTAGAGGCACAACTATGAAAGCAATTTTGATATTTTAGAGCTTCTGGAAATAACTTTTAAGGTTCTGGAGGAGCTTCAACAGGCACTAAGAGAATTCAGATGCTCTAAAGTAAAAGACCAAAACCTCTGAAGAAGCTTACAGGCTCTGAACGTGTCTCAACTACAACAACTGAAACTTCAAAGGCTCTAAAGAGAAGTTTTAGAGCCTCTAAAGTTAGCTTACAAGAGAATCCAAAGACACAAGCAACTGCAGAAGCTCTGAAGTAGTTTCAATTGGCATTCAAAAGCTTTAGAAGCTATGAAGTGGAGTTTTCAAACCTCTGATGTAGTTTACTAATTCTGAAAGGCATTTTTGTTAGCATTCACAAGCTTAAGAGAATCTAAAGTGTAGTTTCAAAACCTATGAAGAAGCATAACAAGATAATTTGAAATCGAAAGCAATTCCAAGTTTTTCAAAGGTTTTAGAAGCTACATAAATCACATTGCAGTGGCATTGTTAAAGGTCAACAATGCAGTTCATACGTGGTTTCAGAGGAATGATTACAGAAGAATCCCAGCTTCAAAGTCATGTATAAGAGGAAGCTTCTAAATGGATTTCAAAGGTTTAAGACAATTCAAAAGCAAGTTCAAAGAAGAATTAAGTTTTTAGAGATGCATTCAAGGGAAAAACTCAACCTTTAGAGTTATGTAAACTACTTCAAAATCATGTACATGGTCAAGTTGGAACTGTAGTTTAGAATTGATTTCAGAATTTGCAGAATTGTGAAGTGGTTAGAAGTGTGGAAGTAGCTATTTTTAGAGTCCAAGATGGGCTAAAAGTTAATTTATTTTAGAAATCACATTTTTATGCATTGTAGCATTTGGGAAGCTATCTTTTCATGCAAAAGCTTGAGTTATTATTAGAAAAAGATTTCTATGTGTAAGAGGAGTTTCTATTTGTGGAGGAGTGCACTAAAACCCTACTTTGGGGTTATGAAAGGGGATTCATTTGTCCATATTTAGGAGGGAGAAAAAAATAGAAAGGTGGACATGTCCAAATAGATATGTGGTAAAGGAAATTAGAGAAGAAAATCAAGCACGATCTTTCAAGCATCAAGGGGAAAGAGTTACTACAACTTTAATCTTTTATTTCTTTCAATTTAGTTCATCTGTTGTATTGGAATCAACATTTAGATTTGAATCATGAATATATTTATTAATTGTTTAGTTGATTTTGATTCAATTATGATGTTCTAAATTTCTTTTATCTAGGGTGATATGGATCCTAATAATGATTCTGGTATTGATGTTTGACTTTTGATTTAGATAAGCTTCTGCCTCATTGTTTTTCCTTTCTATGCTTAATGTATGCATGTGATTAGCTGCTAGGTGCATGAATTAAGATTCATAATTCAAGCTTGAGAAAGATAAATTAGGAAAGGACTCTTGAATGGGGGAACATATGATACAATGATGACCAGAGATAGCCATTGTACATGTGCAATCCATGTGAGGGATGATTTCAATTGAGACTGTGCATATATCACATATGAATGTCTAAGCTTCATGGGTTTATTGATATTGATTTGCATGGACATATAGTAGGTCCATCGATAGTGTTTATATATTAAAATATGATTAAAACAAATCAATGGACAATGGTAACAACAAATACCCCATATATATTACTATAAAAGTGTAATTAAATTCATTTTTTCTAATAGAAAATTACTTATCCTAATATTGTTATTCTTTTAAGTAGTTTACAAGTACTGTCATCATTAGTTAGTCAATTGTTGAATATAATCTCCTAAATAATAGCTATTAAATATTATAGAATTGCATTTATTCTCATGGTTGAATTTTTCATAGCTAAATTTTTCCTTATATATGATTTTATGTAGAACATAATCTATTCTCATTTACTAAACTCAAGTACATTCTATTCTCATTCAAACTCCTTTCAACTAGTTCTTCATCCAAATAATAATTCTCAACCCAATTAAAACCCCACTACCATTTTGATTTATATAAAATAGTATATAAAAAATAAATATAAATAATAATTTTTTTAGAAAAATAATGAATATCATATTAATATCTTTATTGACCATTGTTTGGATAGTCATTGAAATTTTTATTTTCTGATTTAGGTTGCAATAAAAAATTTTAAATAGACCTATATTATTATTTTAAACATATATAATAAAATTAGAATAATTAATGTCTAAGTGCATCAAAAATATATTTTGTTGGTCCCTAGCTAATGGTGGCTTAAGAGGATGGGGGGAGGTGAATTGAGCCTTTAAAAATTTTGGCTAAGTTCAAAAGGTAGTGCTAAAATAAAATAGGAAAGATCATAAAGCATATTAAGACAATGTTTTTTAAAAGTTTTTTTTATAGTGTTTTGGCTTTTAACCTGGGTACTTACTCCACTTCTTTAAGTTAGCCTATCTTGTTAAGCTTAGGTTGCACTAACACTTGTTGGTTTTCAAGCTCAAACAAACTTGCACAATTTGGTTTTCAAAGTTCGCCAACAACTTATACAAGTTGGTTTTCAAAGCTCACTAATAACTTATATAATCTTTAGCAAATTTCCTTGCTTGCTATTCACTATCAGATGCAAGCCCCTTGTTACAAAAGAGAAAAAAAAATAGTAAACATGCATAGAAATGAATGCCTCTTGATAGGCAGAGTGTACGAAATTTAGTGATAAAAATACAATAAATATAGCAATAAAGAACAAGAAAGATTAGACTCCAAGTGCTGTTGAATGATTTGCTTTGAATGCTTATTGGAATTTAGCGCAATGGAGGTGATCTCATGGAATTAAATCTAGGGAGCTTCAAAAAATACTTGAGTAAATTTTGTTCAACTTTTTCAACTCTTTTAGGCTTCTATCCCAAATGTTTGAATCTTCCTTTTATAAGTTGGGGAAGACACCTTAGATGTAATGATTATCTTTGGTAGCTTTTCGACCATTTGAAGAAGGGAATTTAAAGCTTCATCATGTCTTTCTTCTTCTATCCAACTTTAGAACTTCTAAGATCAGTTTTCAGAACTTCTAAAGTTCAACTGCCTATCGCTAATTGTTATGCATTTAATACAGAAATTCTAGGTCTCTTCTTCTGAATGTCTAAGCTATGATAACGTCAGAATTTTGCAAGGTCGAGCACTTCAAATTCTTTTGAAGGTTGATTTTGGTGTCTGACACTTTCATCGGTCATATTTTTGCTTCTGAGTAACTTCTGAAGTGTTTCTGAAGCTTAAAATTGTTTCTGATATACTTCTTGAGTTTTGGCTTTTTGAGGGTGCCTCTGAAGGGATTCTGAGTTGCTTCTGAATAACTTCTAAGGAGATGGATATCCTATTTAAAGATGTGATTACTATGAGTGATGGAGCGGGCACCATCTTCTTGTTTATTTCTTTATGATACTATAAGTGTTGAGGAAAGGAGTTTTGAACAATTTGATTATGAAGTTCTAGATAACAATGATATTGAATAACATTGAGAAACATAAGAAAATATTACTATAGATGACATTCATTCTATTTTTGTTAAAGATGATGAGGGTAATTATATGAAAGAAAAGATAAAAAGGTAGAAGCAACTGGGTAAAAAGAAAAAAGAAAAAGAATAAAATAAATACTTCTACATGGATGATAAGGTGCATGGAGAAGTTAGTGGAAGCAGTCCAATCACATGGCTTTTAGAGTATAAGAATGAAAGAAGAGAAAGCTAGTATTGAAAGCATGATAGAGATTATTAGTGGATTATCTAGAATGGAGGAGGGAAGTGAATTATGGTAGTAAGCTAGTAACTAATTAATGGACAAGGTACATAAAGAGATGTTTTTAGTAATTGAAAGGCCAAAGCTATAGCTAGAATGGTCAAAATGAAAGACAAACCAACTTAATTATGATTGATGAATTAGTTACTATAATATTTATGAATAGTTTTTCATCATTGAAATGTCATATGTTTGAGTTTTATTTGTTCTCAAGAGTATGAAGCATATTGTTATAATTTTATTTTTTATTAAATATATCAAACAATTTAAATTAAAATTAAGTTTGAATTTATATGAAAAATTATTATGATTGCTCTAATTATTTTTGACGTAGTAGTTATGTTATCAAGCAGTGATGGTGAGAGTCAATGTGATGATATTTTTGAAGTGGCCACTGTTGGAGCAATATTTACCAATACATATTACTCAAAATTTTGCCTTAAACAACCATGCTCAACTTCATTGCATAGTTGTTATCATTCTGTTACGGAAATATTGCTTGGCCACAAAAATGTTGCTATAAGATATTTAGAATGGAAAGCATGTCTTTCACTTATTTTGTACTATCTTAATTGAGAAGTCTGGAATGAAAAGTACTAGAATTATGATAGTTGTAGAATTGGTTGGAATTTTTTTATGGATTCTTGTTCATGCGATTGGAAATAAGATGGTCAAGACTATTTTCAACACTTAGGAGATACTATTAGTAAGCTTTTTTCCTATTGTTTAACAATCAAATTTAAGAATATCATTTGATATCCTAAAGCCTGATGACCCAAAATTTGAGGAACTCATAATAAAATAAAGTATGACAAAAGATATTATCCATGTTTCAAGAACTGTATAGGAACCATTGATGGTACCCATCTATGTTATGTTGTTCTCTCTAGCCAGGAATCATGACATATAGATAGAAAAAGTTTTATAACACAAAATATTATGGCAGCTTGTGATTTCAACATGTGCTTTACATTTACATGAGTTGGATGAGAAGACTTGCTTAAGATACTCATATATTTACAAAAGCTCTTAGAAATAGATGATTGAATTTTCCTCATCTGCCTTCAGGTTTAAACATATTACTATAATTTATTTTGATTATTATAATATATTTTGATTTCATTTCACAAATATTGATAGATGTAATTTTTAACGTGAATCTATAGAAAAATATTACCTTGTTAATGTTGGTTATACAATGCCTATCAAGTATTTAAGACCATATAAAATAAATGGTATCATGGAGACTATGTAAGAAGCAACAAAAATAAGAGAAGAAGCCATTGGAAGAAATTAAAAAGAGACAGAATAAGAGGATAGAGAGGAAACTATAGCAGCAATACCATCCAAACCTACCCAAACTCAACAACACTCATCCATTCCTCAACCTAATCAACCCACCTACTCTATTCGACAAAACAATGACACCATTCTTTCAGCTCATCTACTACCCATCCATACAAGGTTAACCAACCTTGAAAGCTTCACAAGCTAAATGCAAAACAATGACACCATTCTTTCAGCTCATATCCTACCCATCCATACAATGTTAACCAACCTTGAAAGCTTCACAAGCTAGATGCACTGAGTGCTCAAATTGAAACAGTCCCATCATACCCATTATCTCACCAATAACATAACAAATCTCCTTCACTAATTCATTTCCCTATACACTCATCATCTTCTATTTCACATTGATTCACTCCAATTCTAGAAGTTGTCTAGCCTTAAGCTAAACACTCTGAAGTTATCCTTCAAACTCCTACTTAGACACGGCCCTCTTCAGTATTTCTAAAATTCATACCCATTGAACCATGACCCATTCTACCAAAAGAATATCTTTCTAATCCCTATAGAGCTCTTGTTAGGCATGGAAGGTTTCTAACTAGACCACTTTTTAAGATTGATTTCCTTCCCCATGCACCATCAATCTTTCTAGACTGGTCTTATTGTGATCTTATAAAATTAGGAGAAATTCTTCCATCTAGAATTGAAGAACTTCCTCCATATCTATAAAAGAGAGCTCCAACTCCTCTACCTTCTTCATGAAAATTGTGATATTCTTCTTCATATTTATCATCTAATTAAACTAATATATTCTAAATTCGAAGCTCATCAGATATCAATTCTGCCATCTCCAAATTATTTCTATCCTAAAACCTCATTATATATCCTAAAGCACTATCATTTCCACAAATCATTAATCAAATTGCCCTTTCGAGAGTCCAACTTATCCCTAATCCTCTTCTGACACCCACAAGCCATAAAATTAACATTCCTCAATTGGAATCATTTTAAGATGTATATACTAAAAAACTTCTTCAATTTCTTCCAACATCAAGGCCTCCTAAAACAACATTTCCATCTCCCTCAAGACCTCACAATCTCACTTTTATCACTGAGGAAGAATTTTCATTCTACTCTAAAGCTAATCTACAAGCTATTGTTGACAACCTTCCCCTTCCTTATCCAAAGCTTGCTGATTCCTCACTCTATCACAAAATTTGGGTGTGTTATTCTAAACTAGCTCCCTCACCTAAACCAACTTCACCTTCTCCAAAAACATCTAGAAAACCAACAACCTCACCCTCTCTAAAAACATCAAGAAAACCACCTTCTATTCCCATAAAATCAACTGTACAAACCAAACCAAAGAGAAAACCCATAATTCCACCTCCAAAAGTTCATAAAAAGGCTTCTTATCCTTGCTATACTCTGTATTATGAAGAAAACATGTCTAGAGTAAATGCCAACACTGAAGCCATTCTAAAGAAACAACCTATCCTTTTCCCTAAACTATTAGATCCGACCTTTAAAGACCATATTAATATCATCTATGTTTCAACCTGTAAAAGCCCCTTCTTAACCCGTGAACCACCCACTACAATTTCCAAAGATCCTACTTTAGTTCCCCCTCCTCCAAGAATTAAAAAATTTGTATCTAAACCTAGTTCCTCTTCCAAATGACCCACTCAACATTTTACCTCCACAACCCTAACTTCTTCTCTCTAACCTACTCTAGAAAGCCTAGAACCTAACCTACTACTATATTTAACTCACATATTTTTTTCTAGCTATATTCATTATTTCATGTGATGTTACTTCTTTGCATGGTGCTTTTTCTAATGTATCTCAATTTTCTATGATGTATCTCATTTTGTTCTGATGTATCTCAACTACACTTGTTGTGTACTTTTATATGTAATTCTGATGAATACATGTTTTGTCATTCTAGTACAATGTTCTTTCTGATTCTATTTCACCCTCTACTTAGACTTTAGTCCTTATGATTATGACGAAAAGGGAGAGAAATATAAGAAATAGGAACATATAAATGCAAAAATAACTAAATGCATACATTCAGGGAGAGCTTAACCATGCAGGGAAAGCCTCACTAAGTCAGTAGAAGCACATTGTATATTCTGCATTTTTTATGAAAGGTTTATCACTCAAATATTTTATTATCATCAAAAAGGGGGAGAATGTTAAGTCTAACCCCTTTACTAAGCTTGATTTTGATGATGAATGAGATTAAAGAACTTAGTTTTGATAATAAACAAATAAGTAAAAAATTAAGGTACTAACAGGTTACTTTCCAAGCGATGCAGCGTTTATATATCAAAATAGATTAAGGAGAGTAACTACAAGTAATAAAAGGTGTTAATTAAACCTTCAAAGGAAGACATTTTGAAAGGAATGCTCAAATAAAATTATTCAGAAATCTCTACGAAGCATATCAGAACCTATTCAGAGACATGGTCTGAAAATTCCAAAATTCAAAAGTATTAAAGACATGCCTTAGAACCTCGCAAGAAGCATATTAGAACCTATCAAAAACATAACGTGAAACTTAGAAGGGTTCAAAAGTAAATAGACATATCTTAGAACCCCAAGAGATAGCTAAAAACCTCCTCATAATCAAGGTGTAGCAATATTACACTATAGAGGTCATGCAGAAGCTTTCATTGAATTACAAAAATATGTAAAAAGTTAAACAAATGAACTTTTTGCACTCAAAATTTTTTCAGAAGAACCTCAAAAATAATTCCAAGACATATAGAAGTAATCTAGAAGAAAATTCTAAAGTTAGAATAATCTCAAAAGATCTTCAGAAACAAGATAAAAGGATACCAAAAGTAAACTGAAAAAATCAAGAACATTAGATATTGAATCCTTAGAGTAACTCAAAATTAAAATCCATAATTAGATGCTTGACAAAAGCAACTCAAAATGTTGAGCAATACTCAAAAGATCCTTAGAAGCAACTCAAAAGCTTTCTCAGAAGCATCTTCAAGAAGGCAAGAAAAATACATATCAGAGGCAAAAATCTAATCTTCATAGGTACCTCAAAAGTTACTCAAAATTTCTTTAGAAGTTCAAAATATGATCATTGACAGCTAAATCAACACATAGAAAATCTAAGAGTATACTGCCAAGAAAACACTTATTATAGAAATTCTAAGGAACTACCTCAGAAATTCTAATAAGTTATGGATCGAATGTCAAAAATTCTAACTACTTAACTCAGAAATTTTGAAGCCAGATAGAATACAAAAAGTCATTACCTACTCTGCCTAATAATTTGAAAATGGTGCTAAAAGTTGCAACAACTAAATCTTCTCAAAGACTATAAAAAGATGATTAAAGCAACACATAAAAATATCTAAGAAAACACAAAAAATCATCTGATTCAAGAATTCAAAAAGATCATTCAAGATTTTCCATTGTTCAACTCCAACTACTACAATACTGCCAAAGCATTCAAAGTCAGATCTGCATCAACTTCAAAAGGAGTTTGAATCTGATCTTATTACATACTTTGTTCATTCATTTGAATCTTAATTTTTCTATAAGTCTGCCTAAGTAAGAGACATTAATCTATACATTTTCATTTGAAAAACTACTGAGTTAGTTGGTGAGCTTTGAAAACTATCACTTTGTAAAAGTTTCTAGTTAGCTTAGAAAACCTGTAAGTTAGTAGCTAAGCTTGGAAACCAATGTGTATAAGTTAGTTGGTGAGCTTCAAAACTAACAAGTAAAAGTTTCTAGTGAGCTTGGAAAACTAGGAAGTTATTGGTGAACTTGTAAAACCAACAAGTGTTTAGTGAAACTTGAGTTCAATAAAGGAGACTGACTCAGAGAAGTGGAGTAAGAACCTAGGAAGGGCCGAACCACCATAAAAATCTTATGCATATATGCTGTGAGTTTTAGTTTCTTTCATTTTAACCACATATCTCAAGCCATTGGCTAAAATTTTTGAAAGCTCAATTCAACACCCCCTCTCCCCCCCTCTTAAGCTGCCATCGAGCTAGGGACCAACATTAAGTTGATTTGATTGAATAATAACTATCTACTATAATAGTAGTTACTTAAATGAAGTTATCTTTTGTACAAACATAGCAAATGAGAGACAAATCCTTCTAGAAATTCTGAATTTTATTCTACTATAGAGACGCTACTAAATTATTAAACTTGGTATCATAATTACAGAAACAAACCAGGGTTTATATGCTGCGGCATCCAATTTTGATGTCGCAGCACAATCTGAGGTGAATAAGATTCCATTGATGAAAAAAATATACATTGTTGAATCATAAACTATTGGTCCCTAGCTAATGGTGGCTCAAGAGGGGGTGAGTAAATTAACCCTTTAAAAATTTTGACCAAGTTCAAAAGATAGTGCTGAAATAAAATAGGAAAGATCACATAGCACTGAGTTGTAGAACTTCTGACAAACTTCTAATTGCAAAAACTTCATTTTGTGTTGCTTTTGAGTTGTTTCTCAATGTATAATCTTACTCAGAATTGTTTCTGAAGTTTTTTCTAATGAATTTTTGATTGCAGAAACTTCATTTTGTATTCCTTTTGCATTGCTGTTGATTCACTTCTAACTTACTTTTAAGCGTATTTAGAAGTTCTTACTATTGAAGTTTTGATTGCATAAATGTCTTCTGTATTGCTCCTGTGTTACTTTTGAAGGTATTCAGAAGTTCTTACTGACAAACTTCTGAGTACAAAAACTTCATTCTAAGCTTATTCTGAAGTTCTTCTTAGAGTATTTTACTTTTGAGGTGATTCTAGTGAGCTTCTAAACTACCTTTGAAGTACTAAACTGCTTTGGAGTTAATTCTGATATTGCACTTTATCTTTAAAATAAATTCTGACTTGTCTCTGAAATACTTTCGAATATTTCTAAATAGCTTCTTAGCTTCACGCCTTACCTCTGAACTGCTTCTGAATTTCTTCTAAGCATTTCTGAAATACTCCTAAAATGTTCTGAATTGCTTCTTAGCATTTCTAAAATACTTCTAAAATGTTTTGAATTTCTTCTTAGCATTTCTGAAATACTTCTAAAATGTTTTTACTTGAGCATTCTTTTTAAATTATCTACTTTCTATGAAGGCTTGATAATATGCACTTTAAGCTTAACAATTACTCTCCTTAATTCATTTTAATAGATTAACATTGCATCACCTGGAAAGTAAGTAGTTTTTAACTTAACTCTTTACTCATATGTTTGCTCATCATCAAAACTTAACTAATTAATTATATTCATCATCAAAATCAAGCTAAGTAGGAGGATTAGACTCAATACATTCATCAATGATTAGAAAATAGAATATTGTTATGTATATATAATAAAGAAAATTTAATTCCTAAAGATAGATTATGCAGTAAGTCATTTTTTGGGCTTGGATTCTTTATCTAAATTAAAAAACTTTATTCAAGTTTTATAAGCAGGATCCAATAACTCTGGAAAAGGAGGAGATTTTCCTTGAAGAATTGCCTTTTTGTTAATAGTCATCCTCCTTTTGTGAAGATCATAGGTCATAAGAATGGGATCGAGAGACTTGGAACAATGTGAGGAGTCTGAGGATTTGGTGAGGGAAAGCTTAAGAGTGGATTTGCCTGTCGGGGCTCTAGTTTTTCTTGGTTTGGTTGGAGGAGAAGGAAGAAGAGGTAAGCAGGATGGGTCTTTGGAAATTTCTATGGGAATGTCTTGAGAAGATGGGTAATGACAAACTAAAATAGGATCAATTCAAATCTTGGCTTGGATTTTAGGGTCTAGTAGCTCAAGGAAGTAGATGGGTTCCTTATTGAGAATTGATCTTCTATTGGCATTCATCTTGGCCTAATATTCTTCATGGTGCACAATGATGAGTTTAGTACTAGGAGGCATGGGAATAAGCTCAGTTCTAATGGATGGTTTGTCTTTGGGACGGCGAGGTTTGGTCTTGGAGATAGGACATTTGACTCTAGTAGAGGGAGGTTTGGATGAAGAAGGGTTGAGATTAGACTTAGGAGGAGAAGGAATAGTAGAGGAAGTGCTTGAGTAGGATCTATAAGGGAAGGGAGTGCAAGGGTCAAAGAGGATGTTGTTGGAGCGTTGTAGGATTGAGGAAGAGAGGTGGAGACTTTTGGTTTGGATTTTTTAAGTTATTTGGGAGTGACAACAATTCTTAGTTTCTCTCTTTATACAGGATTTGAGAGTTCTGGAAAAGGATCACAAAGACCAAGTATATATGCGTCATTGTGAATTTTCTTATGCTCTATATATACATCCTTTGGTAGGTAAATGAAATTAGGATTGGATGTATCAATTACAATATGAAATGGGATCCTTTCTTTTATGGGATTTTGCAATGCTATGGAGGAATTTGATCAAAGTGGAGAAACTGGATAAGAGGTTGAAGGTGAAACATAGTTTTCTAGGATCTCATCTATAATTTTGTCTCCATTTAGAAGAGGCTTAGGTTTGAAGTGTTTTGTTGGACCCTTCATTACTGTAATGCTGTCAAGGAAATCTTGGTCTTCAAAGTTTGGAAAGGGAAGGTCTTGAAGATTGAAGGATCTATTTTGAGTTTGGAGAGTGAAGGCAACCATTTGATTTATTAGTAGTTTATGCTCAATTTCTCTAAGAGCCATTTTTAATTATGGATTTTTAGGAGTTGAGGATATGGGGTTTGGAAGTTTAGGACACTAAAGTTGATAGGTTTTAGACATTGTTATTATGGTGGGTAAGATGTATGACTTACACTCCCTAGTAGGAACATAAGCTTCTGAAAAGTGTACTCCTCTAAAAACTGTGGAAACTATGGGTACTAGAGTAAAATGCCTATGAGGTTGAGGATCTTGTAAGTTTGGTTGAGGAGGAACTTTGAGTTGAGTCGTTAGGAATGAAGGAGGCAAAGGGTGAGTAGGAGGAGGAGCTGGTTTTGATGGAGGAGGAGATGACTATAGAATCTAAACAAGAGTGAGAGATATAGATTGTGTGGTAGGTTCAAATGTAGGAATTGTTTAAGGAGAGGACACAAGCAGTGGAGGTGAAGTCGGTGGTTGGGTTGTATGTGTTTGGGCTCTAAGAGACTCTACTAAGGAAATTAGTGTATCTAACTTCTCTTCCACTGATTCCACCTTATGGGTTAGGTTATAGATGGAGGATTTTATCCTAGTAAGCTTGCCCTCAGGGTTTTGTGGAGACGTTTAGGTGGGTGAAGAAAAATGGGCTGGTCTGAGTGGTGAAAGAGTGGTTATGGGATTGTGAGGTGGAGAGTGGGTTGTTGTTGTCTCTACTACTGCTGCTGCTTCTGTTTGAATTTCTTCTCTCAAATTTCATTCTTCTCTTAACTGTTTAACTATTCTTGATAATGCTTCTCCCAATGTAGAAGGGATTTCTTCTTCTTCTTCTTCTCTTGGTTTTGTTGTTATTTCTTCCATCCTTATGGTGGAAATTGTCTCTAGATTTTTCCATATTGTTTCTTCTCTTATTTCTTCAATGCACAAGGAAGGAGTAGGATCTTCTTTTATTTCAACTTCTCTCTCTCTTATCATAGGAATAGTTATTTCTTCATTTCCCCTAATTGGTTCTTCTCTTCTTTCTGCTAATCCTTCATTAGTTATTGCTCTTTTGGTTGTTCTTAACCTTTTGGCTCCAAGTTTATTTAGGGTTACCTTAATGAGTTCATCTAATTTCTTAACTTCTTATCCATCTTCATTTGACAAATCAATTCCTTCTCTCCTTAGGAATTTGGTGAGGATCAATCCGTAAGGAAGAGGGAATCTTCTATTTGTCTTGACTTGAAATAAGTGCTCTGAAATTGTCTTTGCCAATTCTACCTTTCTTCCATATTTCAATGCCAATAAGATTTTGGCATCTCTCTCAAAAATATGGCCTCTACCACAAATGTTTGGATAACTATTGTTAATAATCAAGATGTGTGCCATCCTCAAATCTTTATCCAGATAACTGGGATACAGGCTTTGCACATCATGGTGTATCTGTGTCCCAGCTAGGTCTGAGAATATCGTTTCTCTAGATGTAGGCAGTTTCACTTCTTATCTTTCAATTGGAGAGCATTCCCTAATGCTTTCTAGAGATAAATCTATTTCTTTATCACCAATCCATGACTTCTTTAGCTTTGACTCATAGTTACAAAATAATATTTTTAGCTTTAGCACATAGTTACAAAATAATATTTTTACCATTCTTGCATAATATTTTTCTTTGCAACTTATAAAGTCTATCCATCCCTGGTGGCAAATCCATCCACTTCTAAGTTCATAATGGTTTCTCCTAGTCTTTCAAAATTGAAAACTCTTTCTTTGGCTACATTTTTCTTATCATACACATTCATGAAATTTTGGTGAATCATTTCATTGTTCTAAAAAAGTACCTCTAGCAGATAGTTGTTGTTCAACCTTCTTCTCTATGTTGTCTCTCACTCCTATTCTTTCAATTTCAGTGGATGCGACTATCTTACAGCAAAAAGGAATTGGACAAGGAGTTTTCAGATTGGGGTGGTGTGGTAGAGATGGAATTTGAGGATTTTGCAATTAGGGAAGTGGAGAGTATTGGAAGAGCACAAATAGAGATTCAAGCAACAGGGAGGTATTTGAATAAAGCGGGAACTCGAATCATCTCTTCTGAGGATGAGGATGAGGATGAGAGAGGAGTGAAGGCACCAATGTCTAGAGTGAAGTTTTAAATGACTTGCATTACTTGCTCTTACGATTTTATGACATTTCACACAAACAAAGGTGAGTCAGGAGTAGTTAAGACATATTCACCCGTTTGAGTTGAGTCAGAAGTTAGTGAGACAGATTCACCAATCCAAGTCTGAGTCCAAATTTAGTGAGATAGATTCACTAGTTTGAGTTTGAGTACAGGGTTAGTGAGACAGGATTCACCAGTTTGAGTTTGAGTACAGGGTTAGTGAGACAGATTCACCATTCCAAATCTTGTTGGTCCCTTATGCAATGGTAGCTCAAGAGGGGGTGAATTAAGCTTTTAAAACTTTTGGCCCAAATCAGATAATTATGGTGCTGCAAGAATAAATAAAACAGATTGAACAATAAACAACATAAGAATTTTATAGTGGTTCGGCCCTTCCTGGGTTCCTACTCCACTTCTCTGAGTCAGTCTTCTCTACTGAGCTCAAATTCCACCAATAACTTGATCATACTAATCAAATACATGTTGGTTTTACAATAAGCTCACTAACTAACTTACTAGATTTCCAAGCTACCAGAAACTTACACAACCTATTGGTTTTCCCAAGCTCACCAACAAACTTACACCCTTTTAGTAAGTTCTTTACTTGCTTATCTCAATACATAAACCCCAAGCACTTTGCTGGAGTTGCTAAACATTAAAAGAAGTGTACTCTTAATTAGGCATAGTTGTATAAAGATTCAGAATTCTAAGTAAAAGAATAAGAAGTGTAAAAGATTCAAACTCCTTGATCGAGTAAAGATTTGAACTTGGAGAGCTTTGATTGAGTTATATTCATTGCAGTTGAACTTTGAAGGAAGGTTTTGAATGCTCTTCGTGTGATCAGCAAAGTTCGAATGATATTCAATCGGGTTATTTTCTTCTACTTTTGAATCTCTCTTTTATAGGTTAAGAGAGATCTTTCCATTGCTGATCTTGGCAGACATTCAAATATTCAAAAATATTTTTTTTTACCTTATCTTTTGTCTGACGTCTGACTTTGGTGCCTTCTGGTATCAGTCTGCTACTTCTGTCGCTAACTTTTCCAAACGTTCACTTTTCATATCAAGTGTTTTGAAGAGATGAGTTAACAATTGATGTCTTGACTAATTTTGGATTATCTAAATTATTTTCTTTAGATTTCCAAAAGTAATTTTAATCCTACTCGATTGCGACATTCATTTGGAAATAGAAGTTCAGATTTTCTAAAATTATAATGTCTTCGGAATAGTGATCCGAAGCCTGTTCAAACATCTCCGAAGCATGACTAATTATCTTCAAAGCTTGTCATGTGGTTTCCGAAGTGTCTTGTAACTTGTCCAAAATATCAATGATATCTTCGAAGCTTTCAACTCTCTGCGAAGCATGCTACAACCTGTCCAAAGCTTCTTTGTGATTTTTTCAAAGCATTCTTGATAATTCTGAAGCTCTCTTCATTATTTCTGAAAGGCATTGTGACTTGTCTGAAGTAATCTTGATTATCTCTGAAGCGCACTTCTAAGATCTCTGAAGCTTTGAAAAGGACTCCAAAGTATGCTTTAATATTTTCCAAAGTGTGCTTGTGATGATTTTCGAAGCTTACAAAGAGGATTCCAAAGTGTGCTTGAACATTGTCAAAGCTTACTATTTTTACTCATAGACTTTTCTGAAGCTTGCTAATTATCTCTGAAGTTTCTCTACATTCTTTCCAAAGTGAACTACAACCACTCTGAAGTTGCATTATGCCTTGTTCAAAGCTTGTTAAGATATTTTTGAAGTTTGTTAGGTTATCTCCTAAGTTTGTTGAGACAATTCCAAAGCTTCTCTATAATGTCTCCAAGCCATGCTGTGTTGATTCCGAAACATTATCTATTTTACTCTGAAGTTTGTTAGGACATTTCCGAAGCAATCCAATCTTTTTCGAAGTGGGTTAAAATGATTCCAAAGTTGTTGAATCAACACTTTAAAAATTCTATTTTCTTGAATTAAGTATATGTGAAGTTTATACACTTAATTTTGAAAGAACATTTACTTCATATTTTCCTTTTGTCATTATATTCAAGTTGAATTGTTTAAACTTTCTGCAACATTCTTGAAAATAAGATGTTA
>JAYJMB010083101.1:0-21544 GCA_036873735.1 Pouteria campechiana | reverse complement strand
GGGTTTTTGTGTATATATATATATATATATATATATATATATATATATATATATATTATTTAGTGTACCTCTATTATATACAATCAGGTTAAAATCGGGTGGGGTTGCCCACGGTCCTAATCCAGCCCACGGTCCTAATCCAACCCACCTGGAATTGGTTCGCGTTCAATGCTGTTGGATGTTGGAATCGACGCCTCCATAGCCGGACTCCGATCGAGCCCTTTTCTCTCTTCACCTCTTCCTAGCTTTCAATTTCGTAACCCTAGCTCTCCGCTCTCCCCTGGTTTGAGGCGCTGGCCAAGGTATGATAAAATACCTTTCCTTTGTAATTTCCTTCAAATATTGGGTTTTGATGCATCACCCGCGAAATCGAACTTCTCATTCTCATTTCATTGTCAAATTGATGCCTAGCTTCAATGAATTGGTATCCCAAATTTCCCTCTTTATTGCATGGGAAAAGATCTTAACGCCTGCTTTTTGTAGAAGCGAATTTGTCTAGGTGATCTTGAACATTGATTGATGGTCTTGATCGACTGTGATCTCTGTCCAGTTTTGGCCGCCCGGATCAATGGAAACTGGAGTATGAGGACACTTTGGGGTCTGAAGCTGCAATTTGAGGCAGCTTATTCGTTATGAATGCTAGGGATATACCAAAAACGACAGCCTCTGTTGTTGGACTGTAACCGTTGCAGTGCGGATAACTGGATGATTCCCTGCTCAGCAAGTGTTTGGTGAAATTCCTGGAAAAAAAATTGCAACTGTCTCATTTGGTAATTGGTTCTTTATCATTTTCATTCTTTCCTGCAATGATGTTGTTTTCACAGCTGGCCTTCAAGAAGAAGATTTTCTTTTGCAGTTCGGACAGTGGATTCAAAATTGAAATTGCAGCTATATGTTGTTTTGTTGTCCATTCATGTGATTTAAAAGCAGCTCTTAAGCATGCTAATATGTGGTCTTGCCCTTAGTGAATGTGTAATGCTTATTGTTGTGCTGGAGTATCTAGATATCTGACTGTGTTTAGAATTTACCTGGAGCTTAAAGTATATCTGGCATCTTGAAGTGGTGGATGCAGTTGCATGACTGGAAAATCAAAGGAGACTAACAAAGTAAAAAGACTTGCTATCACCCTGCAAGTGAACTAGTTGTTTAAAGAGCTCTGCAGTTACATCAGCATCAAAGGAAAGCATTACTATGTAGTATATTTTAGCATCACTACATAGGATGTGTTTCAGCTTATTTTCCTTGGAAGTACAGATCCAAACCTTGCATTTTACTTCCATTCAAGTGCTCCAAGAGTCTTGATGCAGAGGATTTCTGTAATTCTCAGGCTGGCTACAGAGGGAGAAGTTGGTTGATCCTTTCTTTCTTTAGGGGACTCACCATCGCCTTGATGGATTGCAATGTTACCCTGTTTGTACTAGTACAGTGAGTGATAAAAAAGAACTTCACATGGGCAAAATGATTTCAGTACAGTTCCACATTGAATTGCTTCATTTGATCATTTGAGCTGCTGCATATTGATGGAAAGAATGAGGTTTTTTCTGTTAACACAAATGGGCTCCATATCAATGTTTGATCAGATCATATAAAATGGATAAGACTTTCAATGGAAATGGAGCTAACAATGTTGCTTATTCATGCCACTTTGTCATGGGTGATTGCGGTTTTTTTTTTTTAATTTGGGATATTCAACCTGACCAAAGCTTGCATTGGCTGGAGCATTGTGCACTGGGTATGGCCCCTTTCTAAGTTTTTCGACCCGACAAAGGAAAAGGAACAAGGGAGGGGATTTCAAGAATAGAATATGTAACTTCTCAGGTCCTGTAAGAGAGTTTAGATTCTCAATGAAAATGTAGATTTCATTCAAAAAGACCAGGAAATTTTGAGAAATTCAGAAGGTGATGATCTGATATGAACCTTGACTATTTATTCCTCTACACTCTTGATTGACGTATGACGGTACTGTTTTTAAACATGATATGCACTTTCCCTGTATGTAACCATTGTTGCTGTCATACTGTTTATCTTAGCATGCTCCTGGAAGGCATCCTGATGATGTACATAACATGTCTGTGTTTGTCTGGCAGGATTAATTCAAAAAATTCTTGGACACAGCGGATGTTGGTAAAGGGAAGAAAAATCACCAGTAGAGAAGAGATGCTACCGCATTATTATGCTTTTGATCCTCGTGAGGATGAGGCGATAATCAAACACCGCCTTCTGACTCGCACCACAACCACAAGGGGTGAGCCTCCTTTGAAGAAACTTCAGAAAAGGTTCAATTCTTTTGCACAGGAACTTGAGAAGGATGCTGACAATTACGGTGACTGTGAGAGGCTTTACAAAGCCTTTTTGCAGGAGATGACAACCTTTGAGGTGCCACTCCTTAAAAGCAAGGCTGTTATTGATGCAAACCTGAGAGAGAAGG
The DNA here is from genome assembly GCA_036873735.1 of Pouteria campechiana. Taxonomy (NCBI): domain Eukaryota; kingdom Viridiplantae; phylum Streptophyta; class Magnoliopsida; order Ericales; family Sapotaceae; genus Pouteria; species Pouteria campechiana. Next base: position 19,116 of record JAYJMB010083101.1, on the reverse strand, counting down.
GGAACTTCAATGAGCTACAAGAAGAAATACATCGCCAAATCGTGCAGGCGCAGGCTGATATTGAAGATCTGAAGAAGCAGCTCGAGGAGAGTAAGATTGAAAGGCAGCACAAAGAAGAATGTGAGGCAATCCGGAAGTTGATTGGTCTTCAGCCACCAAGGTCAGAGACCCAAAAACTTATCTCTAACCTTGAGAAGGAGATTACTGCTTTGGAGGCTGAGAATGCTGCTGGGTTAAGGACACTAGAACTGCGGAGAAAACAGTTCTCACTTTTGCTGCATGTGGTGAGTTGGATTTCGCATTTGCTTGAGATTTTGTTTTCTTTTGGACTATGTTACATGGAATCATAGTTAATTCCTCAACCTGCATATATTCACTGTTTCAAGACTGTTTTTCATCATTTCTTTGTCAGCGTTGAAAATGGTTTTGAAATGGCTACTGATGATAAGCATTGTGCAAATTTCTGCACTACCTGCATCCTGCTGAAAAGTTTAAGGATGGTTACATCTTTGGCTTTTGAATCTTGCTTGCATGCAAGATCCAAGCCTTGCAACGGTTAGGTACGCCAGCTATGCTCCTTGGCTGAAGAATGAGACAGGTGGTCCAGGGGTCAAATATAGACTTTCAGTCATGCTGGTGTGCACAATTTTCTTTTGAAAGCCATGGATACGACTGATGACAGGAACCAACCAAGTTCATCTGCATCAACTATTTCAGACCCTTTTATATTTGGAAGAGGAATACTTAATGAAACTGAAGAAATTCAGTGTTATCGTGTCTAATGTTTTTTATTTGGTATTGTTTTTGCATGCCCATTGGTAGGTGGATGAACTGCAGAATACTATAGAGGAGCAGAAGAGCTTGGCAGAAGAGCCGAGGATCATAATGGAAGAGCCAAAGAACGGCGTGGAAGATGCTAGTTGTGGTTCTGAAGCCATGGCTGTAGATTGATCAGAATGTCATGTCGTGCTACGTACAACCTTGAGCTGTTTTCGCATTGGGATGTTGAGGGTTGCTTTGTCATTCATTGCTTGTTCCCAAGATGGAAATTGCCAAGAACAGTTAAAGAGGAACATTTTTAAACTGCGCGCCTGTGTCTTTTTTACGTCAGTTTGTTCAAGAGAAATGATTCCAGGGTATCAATTGCATAGTGAAACCTCTCCACTTTCAAAGTTATTGGCACCAAAAAGGTGCATTATATCTTTCATGGGTCATTGTGTTTTTCCTAGCCCGGGAATGGAGGTTTGTCTTCTCTTTAGTGATTGGATCCTCCCAGCCCTCTGAAGCAACAACGTGTGAGGTTTCACATTTTTCCCTTGGGAGTTCGGGACAAATGACTCTGGTCTACAATCATGGAAAAGAGAGATTCAGAGACAAATCCTAAAATTGGCTTTTTGAAATGCTACGGTGGATATATTAAGGTCCGGAGTATAAGAGGATAAAGCTTGGTATTTTCTTACATGTTTTTTCCGCATTTAATTGTTCATGGACGTGGCCCAAGCAATACTTGCAGGATGCTATACTGATCATATTGGCTTTTCCTCGTCGTTGTTTGAAAAATTTGTAACCTTTGCTTATGATCTAAAATTAATGCAATCTGGGAACTGGAAAATATAAAAGGGATGGGCACACCTTGCTAACATCTGAAGATGGTACAACAGAATAAATTGATTTACATGTGTTATTGCAATCTACAAAATGCAACACAAGGAGAGAGGTCCAGTGAGGCAGTATTCCAGAGCCACTTAGGAAGTATTACTTCAAACGAATTGGCCTGCAGAATTGTCAGGGGTGTGGATTCTCTTGTTTGAGGTGATTAGGAGAGTACTGGTTTCTTTGCATTTGGACCACCTTACAGGCTTCTTATCATCACTTCTCCACAACCTCCCAGCCAGGGATGAAAATAAGCTCCTCACATATGTCAACACAGCTGCCATCAGATCCCTACAGGAAAAAACACAACAGCAGATTACAAAAAAGCTGACATGGCAATGGAGAACCGGATATCAGCAATAAGGCTAATATGGCTAATTAATACGATTTAGGGTTTGTTTGTTTTGAATATTTCAAGAGGATATTTTATTTGAAATTTTAGTTATTTAGTTGTTTAATTTGGAGTTTGCCATGTGCTAAGCATAGATCAACTTGAAGCATAATTTAGATTAGTATTTCATTTGAATTTTTAATTCTTATGCAATTAAATTAGAGCTTTATTTTGTGTTTGGTTTTTCTAAAATAGGAGAGATTATCTTAGGGTTTTCAATTCTTTAGCTCTCTTGGTTCTCTCTACATCTTTCTCTTAATTTCATCCAAGTTTTCTCTCTCTTGGTTCTCTCTCTCTCTTAATTTTGTCTATTTTCCCTAATCCTTTCTTCTGAAGGTGTACCTCTTTCTTCCAACTTCTTTCCCCTTTTTCATTGGTATATGGCTTCTTGTCCTACATCACATGGGTAGAAAGAAAAATGATGGGGGTGAGATAGTGGCACATATATTCTATTTCACTGAAATACACGTGCGTAAACTGATAAAATCTTCAGTAAATCCAAGACAATGACAGGCATGGTTCATAGTATGTATTAGAAGGCATATTATTCGATGACAATCCAGGCCAAGTCAGTCCGAAAATGTGAAATTTTTCTAAGGGCTATTTAGATATTGCATGTTAAATACTTACTTTTATACCTATCCATATTGAATTATCAGTTAAATGAAGGATGCTCATCAATAAAAATGTACCAAACTACAAATCAGAATGGTGCCCTATGCTGTGTTTGCGTGCAAGCATAACCTAAGCCTTGATTCAGTGCCTATTCTAGCACTAAAATCTGTGAAATGCAAGGGGGAAAAAATGATTTCAAAATGTCTGTGATCATTCAGTGTCAATTTAGCTGCATCCCAGGTTGTTTGCCTGATGAACCCATATCCAAGGTGCCAGAAAGGTGCTTGCTACAGTTGAGAAATCCACGCTGCAGCTAATGCAATGTAGCACTTCTAAGCTGTTGCAGTCCCTTTTCTTATGAATAGGTACCATAAATTCCCAGTAATATGCCACACAAAGAGAATTAGTACCATGAATCATAGGTCAAACACCCACCACAAGGATCATCTATCCCAAAAATAATCCTGTCTGCTATTAAGGTGGACCACACCAGTAAAAAATGAAAAATTTACAGAACTAATGGTAGTGATGCCCATAACTCCATCCAATATCCTACAGGTGGAATGTTGGTAGGAAAGAACTACGGTGTTTAGAATAGCTGATAAGTTCTCTCCGATTTTGCATAAAAGCCCAGGTATAACAACCTGGCTTCCTCTCTGTTTTTTAAGTATCTTGGGGGATATTAAAAATCCATGTCTAAGGACAAGCCTCTGAAAGAACTTTCTCAATTTCAGTAAAAGAAATGGTTAAATACCAATATACAGAAAAAAGAGTCCTCAATACAAGGGTTAAAATAATTACCATTTCACAACCTCCAAACCCACGACGACAGAAACAGTAAGACCCTGTTTGTTGGAAAACGAGGGTGGGAAATGGAATGCATTTTACACCCATTCACACTTCTTTTACTTGACACTTGACAAGACCCTATTACAATCATTTTATCTTAGTCAAAACAAAGTAAACACCCTCTATCCACCTACCTATATCCATACTTTTTCTATCATTATCCTATCTTTGCCATCATTATTCTTATACGTCTTTATAGAAAATTTCTGTCTTTTCCATATTCAAACTTTTTTTCAAGAGTCATCATACTGTTTTATCTTTATAATAATAATGTTATTTCTCTATTACCTCACTGACATCACCTTTTTTTCTCTCTCTTTTGTACCTCTTTTATATTACATATCTTTTATGTACGTTTTACATCAGAACAAATAGGCCCTAAAGGGAAACATATAAAAGGAAAGGTTATGGCTGCCACTTTAGATTTCTATGAAATACCAAAATAAACCACAACTAATTCAAACGTAAGAATTCAACGGGAGGGATTTTTGACTTACAGAGGAGACCATGTTGACCGACCACCGTTGACATAGTACACAAACAAGAATGAATCATAATGCTGGCCCTTGATGTAATAAAAATCTGATAATCTTCTTAAACACTTAAACTGCATCTTCTGGTAGAAATGTATGGCAGGTTCATTATATGCAATTACATGCAGGTAAACAGCTCTGCAGACTAGCACGCTTGCAGCATATTTGATTACCTCCCGAATAAGAGCAGTAGCTGTAAGTGCAATTATGAAGGATAAGAATTAATTTTGAGCAAACAAGCACTTTATTAACCAAATCAGAGGTGAAGAGGTATACCAATTCCAAGATTTCGGTAAGGTTCCACAACACCAAGTGTTAGAATATAAACAAGTGACAGATCTGTCCTTGAAGAATTATATCCAATCATGTCCCCAATCTGTCAGATCAACATTCAACATCAAGAGTTCAAAAACATAAGCAAAACTTAAACAGAATTCATGTTTAAAATATCACAATCTTGAACAAACCTCACTGTCTTTTGCTGCAATGATACGTGCAGTGACAAATCCAATAAGCTCATCGCATTGACTGTCTGGCCTGCTACTGTCAACAGCGGCCCAAGAGACAATATCATGACCATTCGCCACACTTCGGAAGAACTCTGGCTCATATCTACAAATGTAAGACAAATTCATGACATTCACTAACTGACAATTTCATACTTGAACTAAGCACTACTATGAAGCACAACTGCTGAACTGTTAATTTCCTAACCCAACCTGATAGGAAATAAAGCACCATGAATTTGCTCAAGAACTTCAAGATCAGATGGCCGTATAGGCCTATAAACAATATTCGGACAATGTGAGTCTACCATGGAAGATTCTGCTTCTAATCTCCGACAAAAGTTTGATTTATTTGGAGAACACAAACAAGAAATTTGATTTCCATTTATACAGCTTCTGCCAGGACAGGTGTACCACTGCCTAGAGAAAATGCTCTAGCAGTGTCATTCTTGATTAATACCCTGTAAAAAGAAAAAAATAAAAATAAAAAGGAATGAAACTTCCAGACAGCAGAGCCTACAATGAGTAGCATTTTCCATTAGGAAAAACTGAAAAAATGGGAAGAACATATTCAATACTGGAAAGCTACTTTGTTCCAACCTAAACAACCAAGAGATCAAATCCTGAAGGAAGAAGATATAGAGCATAAGAAGCATTTACTATACAAGGAAACATGAATGCACTCAAAGCACATCACAAGCTTGCATCTGCTTCTTAGACTAATTTTCTTTAGTTGCAAAGCATGTGGTGCCACAGATGCAAATTACTTACAACATTTAAACACACTAGCGAATCTCAGAAAATACTATTCTCTAAAATATAGCAAAGAAATTTTGATACAATACTTAATCGTAGAAAACTAATTGTACTTTTTTCAAATCCACAAAGGAAACATGAAAAATAGCCAGCAGTAAACTTTCTTTGTTACTTTTGGCCCTGGGTGACCAAAGTCCAAAAGTAAGACAATCACAAAGCAGTCATTACGTCTGGGCAGTAGAGTCATGAAAAAATTCCCCCTCAACAAGTGAGAAATTTATCTCTTCGCTACCCTTTGATGTGAAATCAAGTCAGCCTAGGATTGATAGTGAGACAACTATGAACTAGTCAGGGGGATCAGTTGCCCTATCTGATCTATTGATTTTTCTTGGCCCATAACTGTTTGTTGACCATCCTGGTTGCCAATACTGGCTACTTTGCAGCCAACCACATTGGGTTTTATCACAACCTCATCGCAATATGGACCATCCTGTTTGTTGACCTTCAATGTTTCAAGTTACGAGCAGATGATAACATTTAGTGGCAAGGAAATCACACCCTGATCGCAATTTAAATTATTTGACAATGAAAAAGGAACAAATCTGCAACCATCTAGATCTCCAGCCCAATGCACATACGTGAACACATTGAAATACATGCATGTATACAAACATGAAGAAAATAAATTGTTTTGTGGTTGTGACATCATGTACAAGAATATTCATTTGATGCATCTTAGCATAAATTAAGGTGTCATCAAAGCAAACCATGATGTTTAAAAAATCAGTTAAAAAAGCAGGACACACTAGTCAATTTATAAAAATAACAACAACAACAACAATAATAATAATAAAGAGACAATTATAAAAATAAAAAATAGCTTCTTATTTTTTTCTTCTTCACTATGCAGTACACACAAACATTTTGATGACGGCTTGCTAGCTGATGCACTTCTCTGCTAAATAGTTGGAGCTCTACAAAAGCGTATGTATCAAACTTGACCAGTGGATAAAGAGTGCTTTAAAATGGAAATCAGGCTATTCTACTCTCCACACTAAACTTCTCATCAGCAAAAGAGGAGGGAAGATTGAAAAAAATCCATTGATGGTTGATCATTAAAGTTAGTAATGTGGCATACACCATTATTTTCATGTCAGGCATCTTCACATCACATGGTCATCCAACAATAATATCCTAAGCCTCGCAAACTCATAGCTGAGGTTAATCAGAACAAAGTCAACCACTATAATTTCTTGATCTTGTATTTCATTCACCAAACATGGAATACAAAGCATTGAATTGGATCCACTCAATTAAGCGAGTGCCATAAAAATAAAGTAATGGTCAAGACTCCAAATTCATTGAAAGCAATCGAAGGATGGCATCATTCAATTAATATGGATCCCGGGCTATAATTAGTCACAATGATGCCCATGATATTTGTTGTCTAGACATGCAGTGTTACAGTATGTATGTACATCTGTGTAGTAAAATTTAGAAGAGGTTGCTGAGCAAACTTTCATGTTCACATCTGCAACATTGCCCACATCCGGTGACCAAAATGAGCAAGTTAAAATGCCTAAAGCAATCGTTTTAGTCACTGTCCAATAAATTACCTAATTCTACCAATATACCCTCACTCTGCCAATCATCTTCACAGATTTGAAAATTGAACTTTCAAGACATGAATCCCAAATCTACAATAATCCATCACGCTCTTAATTTGGATACAAAATAACTTTAAAGACAAGATCCAAATAACCATTAATTCCCATCAAGAAAAGCCCATATCTGAAGGGCGTTGCCCTGAGAGACGGTAAGGCTCTTTGCCTGCATCTTGGATGGCATAAGCTCAAGTCACCCAAATACAAGAAATCACCGAATTACAGGGTTTTCATGGCCTGAAATAAATACCCAAATCACAGACAGCCGTAAAATTCAACCGCAACATGCACCAAGAAACTCCAAAAATACCAAATTCCACAAAACGAAATATCAGAAACAGAAGCCCGGATCAGAAAAACACAACCCCACATCAACCAACAATAAAAACAGCCAAAACGCAAAAGAAGTTGCATTTCCGGAAACGTCTAAAATTCCAGGAACCAAAGAAATAGACTTTTTGCGCAAGAAAGGCAGAGAATCATGAGGGGAAGAAGGAATCGGAGCTTGGACCTGTTTTGCATGGTGGGTTCGAGAGATCACCGATGAAAGAAAGAGAGAGAAGGATCGGATGCAAGGATTTCTTCTTCTCTGGGGAGGAAGAGAAATCCAAATGTCTCCACGTTTCCGGTTTCGTGACTCTCGCTGCGGAGGCGACGGCTGATTGTTGAGCCCGGCTCGTCTTAAAGAGACGAAATTACCCCTCCCGCGAACGAAGGCATCACACGGAGAATGAGTAATAGTCCTGAGGTCTGCTGAAGAGGAGGCAACTTTTACCGTATTTACCAAAATTTCAACTAAATTTCAATTTTAATTCTATTTTCAGAACCTTAATTCAAACCTAAGGCAATCCTAAGAAAATTATTTTCCATTTTTCCATAATTAAAAAAATTAAGCTGAAAGTTGTGATGTTAATAATTTTTATTTTAAATTTATTTTAAATAAATATCTTATATTAACTACAACATAAAAATATCAAAATTTTATTTTTACATTAAGGTTGGGTGTATTTGGTAATAAAAATATAAATAAAAACTTTTATACTTTTTTACTAGCTTTTAATATAATTTGATATTTTAACTATTTAACAATCTCACTTTTTCTCATTATTATTTATATTTTTAATTATTTTATATAAAAATTATACCTATTTTATATTTATTTATTTTATTTATAATTATTATTTCCTATTAAATTATATTTTATAATTTTTATAATTTTTTACTTCCTTTTTTTATTTTCAAAAACACCCTCAAATCTAAAAAAATAAAAAAAGGTATACCTGGAAAATAAATAGACATGCCAAGACCAACAATTTAAAATCAGATCAAGTTGCTAACCTCTTGACACAATGTAATCTAAAGGTTGAATTCAATTTTCTCTAATTTAAAATTTTATTTTTCTAGCCCATTTTTGGGTTGGGTTATTTGTTGAAGTTTGATGGAACCTTGCACCCCTTGGGCCCACTCGTTTAAATCCGATCACAACACCCTTCAGGCCCACTCATTATCATTCTCTTGGTGCTGTAATTTTAAATCCTAAATTTGCTACTTCAAAGGTCTCTTTGTAGTTTTTGCCTCAGTGGTCCGCGGGCTACATGATAGTTGAGTGTAGAATTACAGAACTACTCGCATTTAGTGGTTTAGGAATATTATTCAGACGGAACAAACTCCCAAATCATCATTAAATATGTAATACGTCAACGTTTAACGTTTTAACATGGCAAGAATAGATCTAAAATTTTTGACAATATGTAATACGTCAAGGATGATGCCAATAATAAGTTTTTTATTTATAAATAATAAAATTAAAAAATAATTACAATGCGACATTCCATTTAGAATGCAACCCGTCCAAGATCACGCCTTAAAACAAATCTTGGACTTTGTTTAAGAAAAAGTGGAATTGATGGAATTTACCAGTTATTTTAAGTTCATATGAACATTTAAAATATTTTATATCAAAACTTATTCAGTTCAAATATGTAAATGTGCTGGACCAAATAAAACTATTTAAAATATATTTTTTCCGTTAAAATTATTTTTGTCTGATTAAATTATTTGCCTATTTTTAGTAAATATAGTATGAAAATAAATCTAAAATTATAGGCACGCCCAATTATATATCTGGATATTACATAATGGATTATAATTGTTTAATGGTAACTTACTAACATTATCTTGAGTTGTTTAATAGATATATGCCTGAAAATAACCCTTTTTTCCATACAAATTGATATCTTGATTGCGTGTATGAATTCATTATGAAATTTTTCTAGGAAAATATTTTATTTTATTAATTTTAATGAGTCTTATAAAAATAAGGCAAATAAGTCTTAGGCTATGTATAAGCACATGTAAAAGAGTTTATGCAAGGGGGTGTAAAATGCCAATTATATTCTTTGATGTGACTCTTTTTCTCCTAATAATTTTTTTATTATCTATATTTTAAATCATTATTCTTATTATTATTAAAAAAATATCCAATTTTTCTATTTATTTTTGTCTAACATTGTCTCGTATTTTAATGACATCAACGGATACGACCTTCCAAAATGCATATGGCCCCAAGAGTTTTGCATCCAAAGCTTTTTTTTTTTTTTTTTCAATTTAGTCTTCTAGTTTTCTTAAGCTGATGAGCATAGTGGATTGAAGAACAGCATCAAAATCTCCCAGTTGTCCCAAGTCTTAGGTGTATCATGATAATTTGATTTTATAGATTTTAATTATAATGACTTAGGTTCAATTAAAGCATTATAGATTTTGCATCAAACTTAAAGATTTTTCGAGTATGCAACTTGGAAAATTTTCTTCTAAAATTTTTAAAAATCTTTTATTTTTTTGTTGTTGTGGATAATAGAAATAAAATTCAATCCAACCATATCACTTGATATTATTTATTTACTTAATAATTCAAAAATAAAATACTTAAATAGGCATAATATTATGATGTTTTTAAGCTAATATAAATCAATCCTTCAAAATTAATTCAATTCTTATGGGACCTACAAATATATAGCCATGCATACATACCTTTAAAAACCTTTATCCTATATCAATTCATGATCCTACAAAGTTATGTAACATTCAAGTATATCCATAAATTAATATAAGTAATTTTTATATTTTATATATAATTTTTTATATCTTTAAATAATGTGGCCATTTAAATGTTTATAAATATATCAAATAATGGTAAGTAGGATAGTCGGAATAGATTTTATGTAATATATTTATTTATTTATTTAAAAATAAAAAAGTTCCTTTTGAGTTCCTTTGACCCATTGGCCCGAATAAATATCTAGCCGGTTCCACGGCTTACTTGTTTCTTGAATTGCTGCTATCAGCTTCTACATCGTCCAACTGAGATCGATGGAGAGCTCAGACACCGCCAAACTCGCCGTCCGAAAGGGCAGAAAAGTGAAGCAAGGAAAAGCTCTCCAGCTCGACGATAGCTGGACAGTCAAGGCCCTGGATGAAGGCAAGGATCTTCCACCATCCCACGAAGAAAACACATTCCCTACTTCTCATTCTTCTTCTCATCAACTTCATCGGGACATAAAAAATTCAAGAACCATACCCATCTATCAGTTCATCCCAAAACAGCCACCTGTGGTTACGAATCACGGGGACTCTGGTGCGTCATCGTCAGATCAGCAGACCCAAGTCGCGGAATTGCCGAAGGTAGAGAAATCTGAAGGTGGTTCTCCTTCCCGTGTTGAGGAAGTCGCGGAATTGCCGGAATTAGATGAATCCGAAGGTGGTATTCTTTCCCATGCGGAGGAGAAATCCAGTGAGGGGTACCTCTCGGAATTAAGAGCAGGTTCAAATTCACAGCCAGTGGAAGTATCCGAATCTGCTGAGGAGGCTGACCATGTTCTTCGAAGATTGGAAGAGCTTACATTAGGTGTAACGGAACCTGAGTTGTCGGAGGAACTGCGGAGTATCAATGACCAGTTGCAGGAAGATGAGGTATTCTGATGCTTTCCCTTTCTTTCAATTATTTCTAAAGCACTATAGAAAATCTAAAATGCAATAGATTGTGGTTTCTGGGATCGTTGATGTGGTTTATGGTGATAAAGTAAATAGTAGGTTGGTTGAATGGGCAATTGAATTATGGCATCTTAATTTCTCAATCATTGAGAGATTTTTTTGTGAACCTGATTCACTAAGAGCAATTTTAACAACTATGGAATTATAAATGAGGAGCAGGTTAAGATTTCAGGTCGATTAGCACCACAAAACGACTACTGTAGGTACTAGGATTGTTAGTTCAAGGAAGTGAAGAATTTCATAAAGATGTTGTGGGTGAAAGAAATGACATTGTGCTTCAGGAAATCTATGCAATTATTGAGCGTTAATTAGATTAAAAGGAAATTTTTGTACAATCGGTATAAGACCTGTTATGCTTTATCGGGTGGAATGTCGGGCAGTTAAAGAGTAATATATCCCTAAGATGAGTATACCCAGAGTGAGGATGTTGAGGTGGATGAGTTATAAATAAGAAAGGGCAATTAGAAATGAAGTAATTCAGGATAATCTAAAGTTGGAATCAATAGGTAATGAAATAAGAAAAAGTAGACTTAGGTGGTTTTTTCCTGTGCAATGGAGGTCAAAAACCTCAGTACCTCACCAGTTGGGAGGAATGAGTTTATCCAAGTAGAAGGCTATAAGAGAACAAGAGAAAGGTCAAATGCATATGGTTGGAGGTCTTTAGAAGAGATACGAAATTGCTCAGGCTTATTGGGGATGCAGCCCATGATCTACAGGAATGACAGAACAGAATCCATGCACCAAATCCCAGTTTGATGGGAAGTAGCTTACGATGATGATAATCTACTGTTTCCAAAAAAATTTATTTGACAATTATTTCCTATAAGGTATGAAGACTGGGAAGAGCTGTCCATCTTGAATCGGCCAAGGACTGTTAAGAAGATTTGGCTGTATCTTCTTTTTATTCTAGGGCAATGCAAAAACTGTTGATTTGAGATGCGGTAAATTCAATGTAGTGAGAAGCTGCCACTCAAATGGGAATGGCTGCATTTTAATTCATGAATGTTGTTTACTGAATCTTATTCATGTCTGATTTGTGGTTCTAGTTGCTGGCACTGGAGGCCATTTATGGGGACAATGTCTGTATACTTAACAAAAAAGGGGGCCAACGAACTTTTCAGGTTTGTCATTAACTCGAGGCAACTTCTATTCATGAATTCTAACAAAGGAAATTTAACATCTCTAAATGTTTTGCAGATCTGTATTCATAATGAAGTTCCTGATGACTTCACTGTATCAGCGAAGTTATATTCCTCCAGTGGAAAGTTCAAACCAGGAGAAAATTCCAGATACTGCTGGACAGAGAACAGTAGTGTGGATGAGTTTTTGTATACTTTCAAAGTTCAGTATCTTCCCCCAATTGTGTTTACTTGCTTACTACCTGAGTCATATCCAAGCCATTCTCCTCCTCATTTCATTATCCATGTTCAGTGGTTGGATGCCTTGAGAATTTCCAGTCTCTGTTGTATGCTAGACTCTATTTGGAATGAACAGCCAGGACAAGAGGTTCTATATCAGTGGGTAGAATGGCTAAAAAGTTCTTCATTTCCTCACATTGGAGTTGAGAAAGAGATAATGCTAGGTTCATATGATATGCCACATACCAGAGATAGGCGTGTGGTGACAGGAAGTGTCTCACCTGATGCAGATATTCCCCTGCTGATGAGTTACAATGATGAGAAATGTGTTGAAGTGTTTCGTAGAAATTTGCAAGAATGCAGCATCTGTTTGAGTGAATATGCTGGTAATTCTCTCTCTTTGCTACCTGTCAGTCATTCTGATTTTCTTCATATTGCAATTCCACTAATTACTCACAGCAGCATGCTTTTAAAGCCTTGTTTATAATAATACTTGCTTATTCTGTCCAAAATTAATTTCAAAAGGCATCCTAGAGAAATGACCATGTAACTGGTCCTGATATGAACAATTTCCTTTCAACCAAAATGAACAGCAGCACACAGCCCAGCATGTTTGACTTTTGAGACATTGTTTAGGATCCAAGTCATTCTAGGTGCAGATCACACTCTTATGTGCTGGGAGAAAAGTTGAACTAGTCTAATTGTCTTGTGGAAATTGATTTACAAGTGTATTTTGTCAAAGAGTGTGCATAGAGCAGTAACAGAATCATTTTTTGACAAGTTGATTGAACACTACAGCTCAGATCCAGCTACCTTGTATGGACAAAGGGAGATTAGCAGTTGCCATCTCTAAAGAAAGATGGAAAAAATCGCGAAACTTAACAAGCTTGGAGAAGGCCACTAATTTGGTAGCCATTTTTCTAGAAATTCCCTAATCTTCCCATCTTATATATTGAATCTGATGTAATATACAATTAAGATTTGAATTTGTCAGTTTCTTATGAATTTGTGGCCTAGATTTCCTCCCCCCCCCCCTTCAGAAAGTATTTGTCGGGCATCTCATTCCTTCTTTTCCATCCTGTAATGCAGTATGCTATCTTATAGATTCATATAAGCACCAGGTTTAACATGCCAAATGTTTCATCATCATTGTTGTCATGAGAGCCTTATGTCAGCTATCAGGGCCACTGTTACATTTAGACAATCCGTCCTTCATTCTTTATTTGCGCCTTTCTCCTGTGTGAAAATATATGTTTTTAAGTTTTTTACTTTTATGTCACCAGGCACAGAGTTCATTAGATTGCCATGCAAGCATTTCTATTGCCAGAAATGCATGGAATTTTATGCGCTCATGCTTGTAAAGGAAGGTTTAGTAAGCAAGTTGAATTGCCCAGATGCAAAATGTCAAGGCATTGTTCCCCCAGGGTTGTTGAGGCTCTTGCTTGGAGATGAGGCATTTGAACGGTGGGAGAATCTGTTATTACAGAAAACATTGGATTCAATGTCTGATATTATCTATTGCCCAAGATGTGAAACGGCATGCCTAGAAGAGGAAGACCACCATGCCCAATGCACAAAGTGCTATTTCAGCTTTTGTAGCCTTTGCAGAGAACGCCGCCATGTGGGAGAAGTATGCATGTCTCCTGAAGAGAAGCTTCGTATTTTGCAGGTGAGAAGTTGGGTCATGGTGCCAATTTTTAAAGGTTTGATTTTTTGGCATGTTCTTATAGCATCCCATTTCTTGAGAAACATAAACTTTGTTGATGCTGTAAGTTTTCATTCTGTTGGGCCCCTGTTCTTGTGACTTAAGGTGGAGGAGACCTTTGTTATGAGGAGTGTTCAAAGGGATATGATTTTTGAGTTATTGATTTCTGGGATCACTCCTGCCTATAGTTAGAGCTTATCTATAAACAATGGATCACTTGTTAACTCCTAATGATGGATTCCATGCGAATGGAAATGGTACATGTTATAGGTGAAATTTTATTAATATTGTTTTCATTCAGAAATAATGATGAGTGTAGCTGAAATGATAATGTGTTAAGGTGGATGTGTAATATAAAATATAAGCATTAAAATTTAAAAGGAAGTAAGTTGAGATAATCTAAAGATAAAATCAATAATTAATAATATCAGTAAAAGTAGATTTGGGTGGTTTTGTTTTATGCAATGTAGACTAGAAACTGCACTGGTTAAGAGGAGTCAATTTATCTAAGAAGTGGATAGGAGAGCAGGAGCAAGGCCTAAAATATGATGGGGCCATTTGGAAAAATATGAAAAAGTCCTGGACTTGACATGAACATAGCCTAAGATCAGTAGGATCCATGTCGTTGGCCCCACTCAGGTGAAAAACAGTATATGATGATAACGACAGAAAATGAGCAGTTAAATTCGCATGCTTTACTCTCTTGCCAAGAGCATGCATTACCAACCTCTAATTAAATGCAGGAGCGCCAAAACTCATCCCAGCTTGAGGGTTACCAGAGACGCAAGGAGCGTGAGCTCATTAATGAGCTGATAAGTATGAAGGAAATACTTCGTGATGCAAAGCAATGTCCATCCTGCAAGATAGCTATCTCCCGAACTGAAGGTTGCAATAAAATGGAGTGTCAGAACTGTGGGAAGTATTTCTGTTACAAATGTAACAAGGCGATAAACGGATATGATCACTTCAGGTGAGGCATCTCAGACAAAACCAGAGAGCATTCAGTGTATTTACTGTGGCATCACTGTTTTTTCTTATCTTCCCCTGCAGGGATGATGGGTGCAGCCTTTTCCCAATGACAGAGATTCAAAACTGGGAGCACCGTATGAATGATCGCCAGTTGTTGGCTCAGATACGAGCTGAAATAAACCATAATCAGGGTGTCCCATGTCCAAATTGTCGTCAGGTGAATGCAAAGGTTGGTAAACACAAACGATGATCACATGTCTCTTTTTGATATCCAACTTTAGGAGTGATTATTATTTAATCTCTGAGGCCATTGAGTACTGCTATTATTTTGCTTCAAAATGAACAATTTTGATAGTTTTTTGTCTGCTGGAATAACAGGTTGCAAATAACAATCACATATTCTGTTGGGCTTGCCAAAACCACTACTGTGCCTTGTGCTGGAAGATTGTCCGACGTGCATCTCAGCATTACGGGCCAAAAGGCTGTAGACAACATACTGCATTGTGATGGATCCTTGATTTTCCAACTTCATTTACAATCTGGCATGGATTAACTTGTAACAGAAGCAGATTGAAGCCAGATGCAGTTGGATTTGGGTGGTTCAACACCAAGATCAACTTTCCAGCGAGACTTTGGATTTGAGTGCTTCTACCCCAAAATCAACTCACCAGCAAATACCATCAGAGGTATTTCTTTTGTTTTTGTTTTTATTAGATACATTTTTCAACAATTTTTAAACCACGTTTGAAATTTTTTCATGGAAGAGTTTTCTGTACAGAGCATCTAGCTATACCGGAGATTGTGTAATGTTACAGCAAATGTGATAAAAAAATAAAAGAGTTGTTTTGTAATATAGAGTTAAATTGTCTAAGTAGTCTCTTCCATTATCTTCTCTTGCTTTGTGACATCATTGAAAATTATTAGCGGTGAATGTTGGAGATAAAAATCTGCTTTAAAAATAATAAAATTTTGTAAAAACTTAGCTAAAATTTAAAACATGCCATTGCTCTAATCAAAGATATAATGAGTTTTTCAATGCACAAACAACAGTGTTTGCGGTTATTTTTCCTTTTCATATAAAGTCTATACAAATAAATTAGTGAACAATAATTTTATTTTCTAAATATACCAGCCTATAAAAGATGTAAGAACTCGATTTTTGTAACATGGGAAATTCAGATGAAACTTATTTCCAACTTGTATTTTCTTTCAAATTCTGTAATTAATTATTATATAGGTTCATTATAATCTCAAATTGTAAGTTTCTGTACTTTCTATAAACTTTAAGGTTATCCAACGGTCAGATGAAATTTTATTTATTATTTCATTGAGATGACATTGGGGTACGGACAGCATAATACTAAATATTTTATAAAATATATAAATATCCGTAAATATGATAGATTTAAAATTTAAATCTAATGGTTATTTACTAATCTGTTATTTTTACTTAAAATTTTATTATGTTTAGAAGACTGGATTATTTATTTTGCTATTTTAATTAAAACCCACAACACATATTTAACTATGAAAACATGTGAGGCAAGATTCAACCATTCTATCTATCAGCTAGGTTTCAAATTAATAAGATATTGTGTTTATGGGTATAGTTTATTTTTTAAAGAATTTAACTAAAATTTATAGTTTGTAACAAGACAAAAAATGGAACAGAAAAAAAGGAACAAAATTTGTATTCTGAATGAATCAAAATAATTTTATTTATGATGTCCTGGATTAATTACACTCATTGTGTGTACATCAAACAGTTACATATTCACATCCTAGACCACAAGTGGTCCTAATTACATCTTCACGATGGGAGAAAACTCTTGATTAAAAGAAAAAATACAATATATTTTGAGACCCAAAAAATAAAATACATTCTTTTTTTTATTATATATATGTTATCTTTGGGGTCACCGAGTATATTGCGATGGAGTTGAAATTTAGTAAATCGCTTAAGCCAATGAGCGGAAAAGATGACATAGCTCTAGACTGAGTTGTTAGACTCTGAGTCAACTTAAAAAATATTTATTTTGATCCGATTGGTTTATCCCGGAATGAATCAAGACCGGATGACCTCTTTTTTTATTTAGACCTGCAAGAGACCAAGAAGAAAAAAGGTGATTGGGGTTGCTCAACTCTCTTTATAACCATAGGAAGCCTAGGAAGGACGGGTGACTTTAACTGAATCATAAAAGGAATTGACTCAGTAAGTCATGACTCAATGACTTCATAACTCGGGTATTTCATATTCCTAAGAGAAGCTTAAAAAGAACAGGACTAGGTAAACTGGACGTTTTGACTCAATGAGTGATGATTCAGTGATGGCTCATCTCTCTCAATTACCTGTAAGTAGCTTAGGAAAAGTGAAACCAGGTTGACTGGATTTGACTCAATGAATCACGTTTGGATGCCTCAACGAGTGACTCGACTCTCTTATTTACCCGTGAGAAACTTAGTAAAAGAGAGATTAGGTTGACTAGATTTAACTCAGTGAATTATGCTTGGATGACTCAGCAAGTGGCTTAACTCTCTCATTTATCCTTGAGCAGCTTAGGAAAAGTAGGATTAAGTTGATCAGGTTTTAACTTAGTGAATCATGCTTGGATGACCCAACTTTCTCAATTATTACCCATGAGAAGCTTAGGAATAGTGAGACAAGGTTGACTGGGTTTAGTTGATTGAAGTGGTTTTGGTAGGATTTGACTCGGTAAATCATGACTTAGTGACTTGGTGACATGATCATAAACTTAAACATTTGAGTAATTAGATAAGTGGTGTTTTCTAATATCCTATGAAAAGCTGAGAGCGGGTAATCTCTACTATTTAACCTATAAGAGACCGTAGAGACAGTTTGCACAAATTAAGTCAAATTATATTTTAATTTAATTAAGCCTAATTATGATGAGTACTAATGACTGTGATTAGTGCCAATGACATTACCTAATCGGTTTAAGACAGTGGGAAAGGTACATATCATCATCTCCTTGATCTTATGAGTTGTTTTCCAAAGCAACTCTGCTATTTACATGTTTTAATTAGTGTTTTAATAGGTTTTGATGTGTTTTAATTGTTTAAAAATTGCATTATCCTACTGTTCATTATAATCATGTAGGACCCACTATTACCGCAGTGTGGGTGGGACCTACGTGTTTACTATGAGTGAATGCCCTTGAGCACCAAGAGAAATTTCTCATGGCCAAAGGTCACTGGTGTCGGAGGAAGCAGGTGCCTGCCTCTTGGAGAGTTTTCAAGCTTTAGTCCATAATAGTTTCTATATTTGGAAAGAGAGATGAGAGGAGGTATTTGTAGCTTGAGCTCACTTGCACCTCCAGGGACAATTTAGGAATCTAGATTCCAATTGCAATTCCAGGGGTAATTTGAAAATCTAAATTCTGATTGCACCTTCAGCGTTAATTCTAGAAATCATGGCTTGCTTGCACCGTTAGGGTACCTTTGGGGGCATTTTTGAAATTTATACCACACTTGCACCTTTAGGGGTACTTTTGGAAGTTAGACCACACTTAAATCTTTGGGGGCATTTTTGAAATCCATACCTCATTTGCATTTTTGGGGGCATCTTTGGAAATCGCATCCTACTTGTACCTTTTAGGGGTATTTTTTGAAACCACATCTCTCTTGTACCATTCGGGATATTTTCTGAAATCACACTCCACTAATCTTTGGAGGTATTTTTGGAAATCGCACTTGCACCTTTAGAAATCACACTTGTACCTTCAGGAGTAGTTTGAGAAACCACACACCCCACTTGTATCTTTTATCTTGCTTGCTTGCACCATTGGCCCATCTTAAATATTTACATTGAAATATTTTTCTAATTAAGTGCATGCATGTTGTTGTTGTTTGTTGTTTCGGAATGCTGCCTCGCAACATCGTGTGGATTTATGGTGCCTTCACCTTTGAATGTTACACTTGTCTCCACTTGAATATTTTCTCGTAAGAAATAATAATGTGATGTTGTTGACTTTATGGTTTTTATAAAATGAAAGTATTTCCTCGAAGCACGCCGTTAGTATTCCAGCTGCACACCGCAGCTACTGCTA
>JAYJMB010083100.1:3736-66437 GCA_036873735.1 Pouteria campechiana | reverse complement strand
ATCTTATAAGAGGGTGGAGACAGCGGTTATGATGCAATTGATCCTCATAACAAAATCCATAAGGAGAGGGAATAAGATGACTGATCAATAATGATGAAACACCGAAAGGATTGCCAAAAAGTGACAATCCATAGATCTATTTAAGTATGCTTATCAAACCTTAATAAAATATTCTTAATGGCTAAAGTTTTGCATATTTGTATTTGTTTCATAGTCAGTTTCCTCTTGTAATCCTAGCATGAATCCATTAAATACATGGAAGAAAAAGGGTAATCAAAAATTAAAACATAAAAAGTTAAAAACACATACAAGCCAAGATTAGGGTTGGTCTTCTCAACAGTCAGATAAACAAGATTCTTTAGTTTCCAAAGCCACCAAACTCAAAGAATTCATTTCTTAACTTAAAAGAATTGGGATACAGAACACAAACCTCGCAAAATTTCTTACTAAACAAGAAAGAGAGAGAGAGAGAGAGAGAGAGAGAGAGAGAGAGAGAGAGAGAGAGAGAGAGAGAGAGAGAGAGGAAAATAAATACAATCTGGATGTTGCGAACGGATCTAGCAAATAATCCGCGGATCTAGCAAATAATCCGCGCCTACAATCTTCATTCTTCCACCTTGGCAAGGGCATTCATGTACTTTTACAAACACTGGAAAATCAACACCAACCTCTGGGTCGTCTTTATATTTTACAGCACCCATGAAAACCAGCAGCAAGAAACCTAGACAATCACACATCACACCTGACTGTTTCCTGCAGCATCTATTGAAAGTCTCGACTGTTGAATCGCCAGCAAACCTCACAAACTGTCCTTGTGTTTGGGAATGAAAAGAGCTACCGAGGATTGACTGCTAACGAATAGGATGGTACTGGGCTGACACTCTTTTAGGAGGAAGCTTTCGAAGGATATAAAGGACGAGTGCTGAAGGCAGGATCTCAGCCAACTGATTTTCAAATGGAGTGATTAACAGAAAATTCATTTTAGCAGACTACTGAAATGAGTTCAGAGAAGGTAAAAACCAGATGTCGGTACCATGTAATAAATGAGATTTAGAACTGGATGATCCATAACATCGAGAGATGCATTCACATCAAACGCAGATATTACAACCTGTAATGAGAGAAATTGGTTAAAAGGTCTACATCATTAATTCAACCATGCTTATGACTGCTTGGCAACTTGAATCAAACGATCTGATCTTCAATTCAGTCACAACTTCCTGAATCAGGAGCAGTGTTTCCTATATCAATAATTAAGGATATATCCTCTGTACAGAAAAAGATATTGTCACTTTTATAATGGAGTTTAATTGGAAAAATAAAATAAAAATAAATTTTTTTAACTAAACTCAAGAATAAATTAAAATAAATATAAATAAACACTTAAGCTAGAAATATTACTTTAAATATCAATATTTAACAACCAATGAAAACACAAGAGACCCATGCATACAACCCAACAAATTTAGTATGATTTAATATATGGAAGTTTAAGTAAATGTCAAGATAAACATATATAAACAATATACACTAAAGACACAAGTTTTTACTAATTTACAAAGGCTATCATAATTGTTTCAAAAGAAATAAGAGAAGAAATCATCGAAAGGAACTTTGGGCGATAATTTGCAACAAAAAAAGACAATAACTTCGATATTATCAATAAATTAGAGATAATATTGGTAATGTCTCCAAAAATATTAATAAATCTTCAATATTTTCAATAATATATCTGATATGTATATGCATATATATATATATATATTTGTTGAACAAAAACAAAATATATAATGTAATTTTAACAATAATAGAATTATAAATGAGGAACTAGTCGAGATTGTAGATTAAATAGTACTACAAAATGATCATTTTAGGTATTTTGGATCATAGTTCAAGAATATGGAAAAATTGACAAGGGCATTTGAATTCATGATAAGTGGAAGAAATGATATTATGCTTATGGAATTTTATACAATTGACAAGTTCCAATTAGATTAAATAGAAATTTTATAAGACAACCACAAGACAAGTTATGCTTCATGGGGCAAAATGTTGGGCAACTAAAGAACAACATTCGATGAAATGGATATACTTGAAATGAGGAAGTTAAGATGAATGAGCAGTAAAACAACAAATGATGAAATTAGAAATGGATATTACTCATTAGGTAATAAAATGAGTAAAAGTAAACTTGGGTGATTTAGTCCTCTATGAAACAAAGACCAAAAATGGCACCAACTAGGAGGAGTGGATTTATCAAAATTGAAGGTTATGAGAGAACTAAGGAAACCTAAAAAAAGCATGATTAGGCACTATTACGAAAGATATTTAGGCTAAATGAGAACTCAAGATAGCCAAGAATGGCGCAACAAAATCCATGTAATTGACCCTACAAAGGCACAAAATAGCTCTTGATGATGATGATCTTTGATATTGTCGATCACATTGGAATAAGGAAGACTTGAAAATATCAATTTTCTATAAGATAATTTATTAGCAACCTCCCCAGAAAGATATTAACAAAGATAATTTTAATAAAGCAAACACAGATCGAGAGCATATCCACCCTTGGCTTGAGTTGCACAACAAAGGTTCCCAAAGTTGCCCTGAGTAACTTGAACAAGTTGCATAGCAATAATCAAGTAATAAAACCTTGTTTTGATAGATTGTTGCAGTCCGCATGGTCATGAAGTCCCTCAAATTTTCTGTTTTCTTGATCTGGTGAGTGGTGATTGGTAAAAGTGTATAGCAATTTAAGACTCCTGTGTGCTTTAAAACATTCATCATTGACAGCAAGGGCATTTCCCAACGTATGTGAAGGCATGTGTTTCCTGAGATGAGAAACTTACCACGAAGCATCTTATAAGAAAACATGTGAGAAACTTACCACAATGCATCTTATAAGAAAGCATGTGAAACATAATGCTGTCACAGACCCCACCTGCAATAGATTCATAATGCTTAGAATTTATATCAGGTATCAAAAACTGAAAAGATTCACATACAAGTTCTAGAAAGAATAGGACCATCTAGATCATTAACTAACAATATATACCAACACCATTAGGCACTCAATTTTTTCTTCGGTTTGACACGTAACAAGATGGATTGATTAAGGTCCCAGTTCATGGCATGTTTCAATCATCAAAAAGTCTAACTCAAAAATGTATTATCCTTTTCTTTCTTTTCTTTTTTCTTTTCTTTTTCTTTTTTTTTTTTTTTTTTTGATCGTGACCCCACCCTTGTTGCCAACGGTTTCCTCTTTCCCTACATAGCCATCTTAGGAAGCCTAATAGTCACTATCAAGGCCTCGCTTACTGATGCAGTGCCAAGGTATTGTTCTCTTTTATTTGCCAAGAGTCATTCTCAAAACCCCAACATCAAAGTTTTATTAGTTCCCAATCAACAACTCTGACCAATTGAACTATATCATTTTATTCAAGAGAAATAAGGGTAATTTGCAAAATCCTTTGACAGTTATAACAAAATAAAAAATAAAAATAAAAATTATATATAACCTACCTTGTCAACAAAATGTTCCAAAAAAAAAACTCTAGAGAGCATAACAGATGCACCAAAAATACAATCTGGAGTGCAGTTCAGGAATAGTTTTATTTTTTAAAAGAAAAATTAGTGCGAAAACACCAAATATAGGTGCAAATTTCAACACCAATTGGGATCGTCAATCAAAAAACCCACTAGCACCTAAGACCACTGGTTACTTTTCTTTCGGTGTATTTGTTGACACCCAGGAAGAGTATGCAGATTTTTGCAGATGCACACTGTGTTCAGAGATGTGGAAGCATGACTCTTGCTCCCAACCCCCCAAAAAATATAAACTTCCTAAGGATTCAATTATTCTGAGGATGAGACTCTTATAAGTGGATAATTGCTTCTCTAACTATGACACCCCCAATTTTCAGCCAATGTGAAGTATTATCCACTTTGGGCCTACTAGATTCCATTAGCACGCAAAGCCCGTAGGGTTTTATCCCTTTGGACTAACTCTCTAACCTAAAAGACACATCACAACGACTTATCACGGTTTATACTTAAACCCTTGATCTCAAGTCATATTAGTTTCGAAACTAATTCTCTTACCAATTGAGCTAGTAACTTAAGAAGTTATGGTATTATGAATGGTATCAGAGTCACTTTATGGTCACTTCCATGTGAGCAGATATAGTGAGCTCATATCGGATGGGTGATGAAAGAAATCTTAAAATACATGTGATAATACCCTAAGTTATTATGACGTGCCTTTTAGGCTGGAGAGTTGGCCCAAAGTGACAAAACCGTACGAGTTTTGCATGCCAACAGATCTAATAGACCCAAAGTGGACAATACTTTACATTGGCTAAAACCAAGGGTGTTACACTAATTATTATATCATCCATGGGATGGGCAAAAAGTATGAGTTGCTTCTTTTGCAGTTTGTCCAATGAATGAGAGAGAGAGAGAGAGAGAGAGAGAGAGTGCTTTGGGGACCAAGAAAATATACTTGAAAAGACAATTGACAATTTACTAGGAAGAAGCCGTGATCAGACAAAAATGATGTCAACTTTCCAAAAAAAACATTGAAGACCAAGTCCAACTGATTCCTTAACTAAATTGATTTTGCCTCTAATTACATGGGTTCTTGATAGAAAAGATTAGCAAAAAAGTTTCTAGTGGAATTAGAACTAGGATGATGAAGCGTACACACGCCACTTAGAAATTTCTTGATCGCCACATGCCTCAGAAACTAAGGGGAAAGTTTTACAAGATAGTTATTGGACCTGCTTTGGCATATGATGCTGAAGACAGGAAGTATAAGGCAACTTGGAGCAGAAATTGATTGAATTCTGGGGATTTACCAATTAACATCCCCACCCAGCAAATTTGGGAGAACCTTAAATACCCCGATAATGTTCCTGTTTTTGTGAATGTGCCCCTAAGGTTTGTTGAAAACCTCAAACAGCCCCCTCGATTCAAAACATTTTTCCTAATTAACAACACTGTCCCTCATAAAAATTAGTGTTTTTAGGTCCTATCAAGGTCGTACACAATATCGAATCTACTCATTGATTTCATTACTGATTACAATCATTCATTAAAAATATTTTAATACCATCTTAATAAAATGCTTATAAAGCCAAATAAATAAAAATATTAGAAATTATATTTCTATCAATCCAATAAATTATGATTCATCTACTGTGTACTATTTATAAATACCTATAAAAAATACAAGATGAATGATTCTATTATTATACCAATGGTTGAATCATATTTTCAAATTTGCTAAAATAATCTAGGTCAAACACTTCAGTCTTATTTAGTTAGCCAGAATCTAGTTATAGATTAGATTTGTGTATGACCTTGACATCCAAATTTTCCATGTATCAATAGACAGGTAATATTGTCAGTTTAGAAAATTTACTGAATTAATAGGGTATCTGAGGAAATATTGTCAATAGATTTTCAAATATTTGTAAAAACCAGAACATTAGGGAGGTTATCAGTTATCCCAAACCTAAGGCAGGTATTTGATAATTCCCCTTAAGTCTAGTATATGCTACAGATAAATGCTTGGCTCTGAAAAATGAGAAATGCTGTTTGCACATCTAGCCTGCATCTTGTATATGCACATGGCCCGAGTTGTTTGCGCACAACTCTGCACATGCACGTGTAAAGCAAACAGAACATTTGAGAAAGTAAACTTTATTCGATTCTGCAAACTAGAAGTTGTAAACATGCTAACTGCTGGTGTTTGATATTCAAATGCTGTGAGCCTAATAGAATATTGATAAAAAGAATGCACCTCACGAAGTTTCTTTCGCCGCCCTTTTGATTCTATTGGGAAGCGTCTCAGCATGAAGAACAATCTGTTAACAGTTCATTGGCATACCACCATGTGAGATAAAAGCATCAATAGAGAAAAAATGCTGAAGCAGCATCGACAGAATGACAGGAGATCAGTTCAGGTAAAAAACACACCAGAGATTCTCTGTTAATCCTTTTAAAGGACAGCACAATAACTCACCTTCCACCATATAGCAGGAAACCAAGTGCTGCAATAAATGATACAACTGGAAAGAAAAAGATTTTAAAAAAAAAAAAAAGGAACAAAAAGAAAGGACACAAGCTTAAGTATACCAGTGTTGCAATCATAAATTCTAAATGGACAATGTGAAATACTTATGACAAAACGAACAACCTCAAAATATAGCTAGGAAAGCTTACCTGCAATAAACATTTTCCCAATGGTCTCCACAACATTGTTATCATTTATCCACAGAAAAATCCAAATACAGACCTGATGCCAAGAACTGTCTACATAAGCATCATGCTAAAAATAGGAAATTTTTGCACTAGCATAATAAGGAAAGGTGCATTTGAATGGTCCTAAACCACAAGTGATATGCTGGTTAAACAACAGGGAAGAACGTAATTTATTTTCAGCCCCATTTTGATACCCCTTTAATGCCTTCTCATGCTCCCGACTAACATCCTGCAGCTTGGTTTTAGACCCACTTTTTTCATAATACGACTTACAGCCATATGGGTATAGCTCTACCAATCCTACACCTCTTCCAAGTAATGGAGCTGATGCATCTTCTTCATCCGTTTTAAGACCATTCAACCCATGTGAACAGTTATATGGTCATGGGAAGCCATCATGAGAGCATTTCACATTGATGATGATATTGGTCAGCCTCCACAAGCCTCCTTTAGGTGGTGAGGTATGGTGTTAGTATGCTTTTAGTATCATATTTTTATTCTCTCATGAGTTTGCATATGTCTAATAATTTTATGTAGACAGACATGCCTTATTGTTGTATATGACATTGATGTATTTCCATTAATAATTATATATTGACATTTAAAGTGATTTTTTATTCTAAATGTGTATTTATATTTATCACAATTTATTCTGAAATTTCATTGAACAATCCCTAATTTTGCTGTTTTTAAAATTTTTCAATTTTAGCGAAATAGATCATTGAAATTAGTGAATTTATCTTTTCCTAGGGTTAGTGAAATTTTCCCTTTGAGCCAAATTCCAAACACTAGCACAAACCAAATTTTGATCACTAATTCGAGTCACTTGAACCAATTTGATTATTTTTCTAATAAAAACATAAAGCTAACATTCCACACAATATCAGCATCATCATTCTGTCATGCAAACTCATTGCAGCCTACTGTCTGCCTATAAAGGTAAGTGATCAAAGAACAAAGACAGATGTATTTGTCCCACTATCCCTATACTATGTAGATGTAGACTAGAGTACAAGTAACCTTCTCCCTCACAAGTTGAGCGATATCCCAACAGTTAATGCATTTTAGATGCAACCAGTGCTAGACGTGGTGACAACAAATGCAGCCCATAACACAAATGTCTAGGACCAGCCCATATTATAAACATTGTTCTCTCTACTTCAGTCATTCCAATCCAAAACTTCAGGCATTCAATCCTAGAATTTGGAAGACTAATTAACCAATACAGTTGCAAAAAAGTGATGTTGCCCAACTACAAAGGACAACTAGAAACAAGAAAGACTAGAAAGAATAAAGAATTGAAAAGAGAGTCATATATAGAAAATGCAAATATGAATGATAGGATCATGAGTTGTGATAATGCAAGGCAATGAACAAAGGAGGGTTGGTTGTAAGATATAGGGTCATGCTTTTGGATAATTGCATTGGAATTTCCTCCTTTCTCTCTCTTGTTCTGCTTCTTATTTTCCTTTTTCTTGTCTGCAATTCCCAGATTAGGATCTACATTTCCAAGAGATTCCTCAAAGGTAGCAGAACTAGTGATCAATGATTGTTGTTTGCAGGAGAACAGAAATTGGAGATCAGATCGAGGAGAACAGAAATTGGAGATCAGATCGAGTGGACCATTGATCACAGCAGCTGAAGTGAGAGTCGTCACTGAGTATCTAATGATCAATCAAACCAGAAACGTTGATTTTGAAATCCGTTTTTAAGGTAGATCTGAAGTTACTAGTTTCGGATTTTGACTTTTGGTGATCAAGATCCAATGCAATTAAGATCAAGATCCAATGCAATTAAGATCAAGATCCAACGTTTCGAAATCAAACACCTGCTCTCAGACATAAGTCATCCCAAGTGAAGATTTTGAGCAGGAGTACCTATTCTGATGAGAACTTCTCAGTTCTAACACTCCGGATTTCCTTTGTAACAAGTTAATCCAATTAAATTCCAGTCAGATTCTTGTTGACATGGCACTGAAGAGACAAGGTAATTTTCAATCTTCAAAAAGCAGCATTCTTGCAGATTGTCAACAAAACAACAAGGTCTGATTTACCAGAGTTGTGTGGAAGGAGATTTTTAGATCATGGCAACTTGTCTTAAAGCAGCAAGAAAGGTCAGCCATAAGTCTAAGCAAGGGAGATGGAACAAGATTGACTGGACAGGATCTACCAAAGCAAATCTAGATCAAGGTCAAGACCAGGTGATCTGGTTAGTACACATCCAACACTTCAGTTAGTTTGAATTGAACTGAAGTGAATGAGTCTTTGTGTTTGGCTTGGTTGATGAGTGGTTAAGCCATTCTTTAACGTCGACTGAATCCTAGGGTAGCAATGGTTTATAGGATTGGGAATCTAGAAGAGGGGCTTTAGGGCCTGCAGTGTGGGATACAACAAGCTCTCAAATTAAGTTAATCCAATTCAGCGAGGCAGGAATGATTTGAGCAGAAAATGGAGGGAATGTTGCATCAGCTGAAGAGCATGATACAGTCATTTAGCCAATGAATGAATTAGAGCAACAGAAGCTTGGATGTATCAGTGGAAGGAATAGAGAACACCAATGGTCCTGAAACCTTCATTGAATTCCACAAAAACAATGCAATGGGTTTATCTACCTATGTAGAGGTGAGATGTGGAGTCATGCTTTTGGATAATTGAATCTGGGTTTTCTCCTTTCTCTCTCTTTCCAATTATTATTTTCATTTTCTTATTTGCAATTCCTGGATTAGGATTTCCATTTCCAGGAGATTCCTAACAATGAACCTTTGGGAGAGAGGGAGGAAGAAAGGCAGCCGTTGGAAAGAAGATGGGGGTTTTCCAAGAAATGTATTAAATGCATTGAGGGCATAAGGAGTTACTCTGCTCAAGCTTCATCAACAAGCAAATTTTTGAGTCTACCCAATTATCGCATCTCTTCTAAACCCACTTTTCTAAGCCATTGAACTCCAGGAATATGATTTTTCATGTCAAGGAATTTTTTGCTCAGGACCTATTAAAGTCTTAGATTATCCTGTTGTGGAAGCTCCGATACCAATTCCAGGATCACAATCATGCACACAAGACCATAAACACACAAATCAAAAGCATAAACAATCATACAATTAAAGACACAAGATTTACATAGAAAATCCTTCAACCTTGAAGGGAAAAATTACGAGAAAGAAATAATCAATCCACTATAAAAAACATATTATAGAGATATACCCGGGATATCTCATACACATCCCCAAATTAATACACTCTCATAACCCACCCTCTTACCCCTCTCTAGGAAACCCTAGGATCTACATAATGACTGCCCCGTCTCAACCCTAGAATTCTCCATTGAATCCCTAACTAAACCCTCATCATATAGCTTCCCTAGTAGACTTCCTACATTGACTCTCTTAGGCCTATCTCACATATATAGGCCCACTAGACTTTTGCAAAATATAAGACACAAAAACCCAACATAGCTGACTATTAACCCATCTTGTTAGAGACTCAAAATGCAAATACCATGTAGGCAATCCTAAAAGCAACAATTTTCCTAGCTAATGCCATTTGTAGATCCTTACTCCTTTGAAAACATAACAAAAGTTTAAAAAGAAAAAAGGGTTAACTTTTTTATCATGTGCGAGATGTTATTCATCTAAGAAATTTCTGAAATCATTGCATGGAAGACCTGAGGGGCAATTACTGCAACTTTCGCCAAACAAAGGAATTAGTCAATGAGCCAATCACGCTATTTATGCCTCGTCATTGTTCCACAACTAAAAATTTCACCATTGTAGCTTCCATATCTTAATGTAAAACCTGCTATTCATGGGTCCCCATTATCCCAACAGCAAGTTTGGCATACACCTGATGAACAGTTTTGAGGATAGCAAACGCCCATTAATCAAAAGTCAAAATCATGTATCAATCTGATGTTTCTGCTGCACTACAACATCAAACAGATCAGTGATGCAATAAATCAAATTGCCAAACAGAGACCCATCCCACCAAAGCCATGAATGAATATAACTCAACACCATTTGTAGCTATTGATGGATGTATGGCCATTTAACTTTCTTACTTGGGGTGCTTTTCCTGGGATAATAAAATTGTGGCTGGCAAAGATAATGATCACAGGGGCCAAGTTGATTCTGGAAGAAGGACAAGATGGGTTTTGAATTCAGAAAACCAACCTGCTTTGAGTGATTGTCAAATGATTGCTGCTTCAATGGGAGAGACAAAGGGGATGGGTCTTTGTGAAATGGAAGGGTGGTTGTCAAATAAGAGGGATGAAGCAGTCAAGGAAATGCATTGAATGAAGAGTTCTCCAACTTCCAATACAGTACAAAAGGTTGACAAAAATTGAAGAAATTGTCTGAGAAAAGCAATTCAAAATAGTAGCAAAGTAGCAATTCCAAATACTTTTGAAGCCATTGCACACAGCAAGTGGGAGACCTTATATTGATAATTTACAAATATTTTGCAGACCAAAATAACAATGAAAAGCTTACTATCAATGTTTACTGCTGGTAAATCTCTAATATCACCTAGAGTGTTGATTTTTCCTTTTACCTGGGGATAATTTATCACTTCAAAAATGAGAATTATCTGTGTTAAAACAACAATTATTGAACATATGCAAAAATTGATTGAACGTTAGAATGTCATTGCATTGATATTAATAAAATAAGATTCAAAACATAAAAAAACCACATATGTACCAAATAGGAACAGCTACAATCGGGTTTTGAATTGGATCAGTTAAACCAGCAAGCCTGATACAGTCCAGTTTTCAGAACATTCATAAAACTTAGTTTGAGCCATATCACTGTTAAAAGGTACATTGCTCTGTTGAATAAAAAGAAATAAAGATTTATCAAAGAAGTATATCATGAATATTTCCAAACAATATCAATAAGAATAATTAGAAAAACATTAGGAAAATGGCAAAATTACTTAGTCAGGTTTTAGTTGATGTCAAAATATATTAGTTGATGTCAAAATATATAAATACATGTTTTAAGTGAGAATGAAAGAATATGCAAAAATTACACAATACAATTTTAATTGATGTTAAAAATATTGAAAGAATGCAATTGGTTATATCCTATAAAAAAATTTAGAAGGTTAATCTTTTAGAAAAAATTAGTGAACTATAAAAGTACTTGAAATAAGATTAATTCCAAAATCCTAAGAATAATTCCAAATCATGAATAAACTTTAAAATTCACTTTAACATATATCTCAAGAAGATTCCTTAATAGAAGAAACTGGCTAACAATCAATAACTTGGTGCTGGAAAGTCATCTTGTAATTAGTTGCAGAGAATAGTTATAAATGTTAGAACATACCTGTAAAAAGTATATTCCACCATTGATTGAAATATAGCATAATCTGAGCTTGTCTGTTGGAAGACTTCTTGCCTAAAAAGAATAAAATATATCACCAAATTACCAGTACCCATGTTGCAAACTACTGCACCATCATATCATACTAGCATTAGGATTCAAAGGAGAACTAATAGCCAAATTTCACACTTGCCTGGTGATAAATCTCTGCCCAAAATAATACAAGCAGCGTATATGTGGAGAAAAACAAGATGCCAGGAAGATCCAATAATACCAATGTAAATACCTGGTTCAGGTGAACATTAGTTCCATGCAAGGAAAAGATTCCAGAATTGGAAATTGATCAAGATTATGCAATATCAAGGCTGAAGCTCATTAAATAAAGAACTCAAGAATTCTTCATATTGAAATTCTTATTGACCGAATGTCGGTGAATGCTGAATATGACTAACAGCTTTACATGTAAATCAACTTTCCAGGTTGAGGAGTTTGTCAGACAGCCTGCATGTGAAAACATCTAAGATCACCTAGGAGCCATGAAAAAGGTAACTAAATGGCTAAGGCCTTCAGCTCTCTAGCACATCCAACTAGACATAAAATGGAAAATGGCCATTTGCATGGAGCAAAATTTACCACTAGGCAAAACTTTACGCAACCTCCTACAGACATTTTTTACCATTATGATCAAAAGCGTGTCAATCCTAGCTCAATGATTTGCATTGTTGTATGACTAGATTATATTCTTTTTCTTCATTTCAACTAAGAAGGATATATGTAGTATTCCTATCCTAACATCCTCACAAAGGACCATATATTCTAAACAAATGGGAGATACTCACTCTATGCCCAGCCACAGAATCTGATATGCTCATTAGATGAGTCACTTATACAGACTATGCTTAAATACCAAACCATTTAGTCATTTTAGTGAGCCGCAAAAAGGAAAACAGTTGAGTGGCAATGCCTACCCTTGATTATGTACATAGCTCATCATACAATATTTAATAAATTCAGAGCATTGAATCCGTCCCTCCCTTAATTGAAGGGGTGGGGGGCCAAAAAAACATTTGAATTGTAATGTGGAATGTAAAGAAATCAAGGTAATGAATAGCAAATCCTAGCTGTCCATTGTCTTTGGTTGATACATATTGAACAACTTCAGTTGTTGATCATGAAAATGAATCCACACTGTTAAATTGGAAGCTTTCTAAGCAGGAAAGTTCCTGCAACGGTAAATTCAGCAACTATTGTTTAGGATGTTTATGGAAGGACAAAAAAAGCTTGGTAAATTGATGTGATGATAGAAAATTTGTGAGATAAAAATAAAGAGCATTACATACATCCCTAAATAAGACAAAGACACACCAGAAGCACACAAACAATTTTAGCATTACCATTAGCGTGAAATATGGATGTGGAAAGTCTATCTTGAACCAACTAAACCTTAATTCTATAAGGTGGTTCATCTATGTGGGGTAGGGGGTACATGTGTTTATGTGAGTAATAACGATGATCCTTGCAGAGCCCTCATAACACTGGTGAAACAGAAGCAGCCACATGACCTGGCATGGATAACAGGTAGACTTATTCAACCATCCAACAAGTATATAGCCCTACAAAGGGACCTGTTCTCTCACTCTTTTGCTTTGATCAAGGCCTATTCTCTTATTCTTTTGCTCAGATCCCCAACAGGAGATTAACAGACTCAGCCATCATATTGAATTTCACACAGACATTCATAACTATATCACTGTGACACAGGCAAAGCAACCATGTCAAGGAAATATTAGAATTGTGAAGAACTTACCCTTGGCTTCAAAAAGAAGACTTGCTTGTGAAATCCAAACACAACAGCACGTACTGCAATTTAGGTTCACAAGTATGAGGGGAAGAAAAAGCGAAACCCCAACAAAAGAATAAAACAGGAATAGGGAAATCACCTCCGTTTACAATGAAGTTCATAAGATGAAACACCTTCTGTGTTGTCCAACCATATTCGGGTACCCGCAATTGAATTCTTATTAGTTGAATCTGCATATCATAAACAACTCAAGAATCACACCTAAAACCAGCATCCACATGAGAAAGCTTTGTCTTCGCTGAACCTTGATGAATATTTCACAGATTATGAAAAAGAATGGATGAAACTTACAAAAGGATGGATTCAAATGCACTCATTATTAAAAATTTTACTCAAAGGCAGGTGTCTTATCTTACAGTCAACCAGTAAATAAGTTCTCCGGTTGATGATTAAATAACCAGTAACAGATCCTCACCGTTCCAAATAAGGATGCTAAAACACAAATTAATTAAGAAATTAGTGTTGGAAAATTCATGTGATGGAACCCAGCAATCCCAGATGAAAATTCCACTGATAGTGGGTAGGATTGTTGAAGCAGTATGGGTATCAAACTATCCAATCCAGGTCAGGTCCTAGAATGTCAGTATAGATTAGGTATCGAAAGGGATAACCAGAAAAATTCTTCTTGTCAAGTTGATGATGAAATAAACATCAAGCCATCCAGATTGGCCTGAATCAAGAAGCATGGTAAAATATCCATGATAAAACCAAGACATTATTGCTGGAGCATTCACCTGTTGGAACCCACCAATCCTAGATGAGTATTCACAAAGTGATGATTAGGACTGTCAAATCAGTATGGATTTATATATATATATATATATATATATATATAATGTTAGGCAGACCCTACTATTTCAGTATAAGTAGGCATAGGAAGTACCAACCAGAATAAGTCTTCTTTCTCAACTATCCAATCTGAGGCAGACTCTATCATTTCAGTATGGATTAGATGTGGGAAGTGAAAACCTGAAAAAGTGTCACCAGCAGGCCTTAAAACATCAAGACCTGTCTCACTTGGTTGTGCAGTACTGACCTGGCTACATGCTGATGCTGATGTTGTCCATGCAATCATCCCATCTCCAGGAGGAATTCCGAGGAGCAAGATGAAAATTAGTACTAGAATGGCATCATTTCCCTTCCAAGACCATGCTCTCCATAGTCCACCTGTTAAGTCTATAGGTATGATTTTGATGATAATAAAACTTATTCATTACTTTAGTTTATGAGGTAATGAGGTTTGCTAAGTTTTAGTGAGACAATGGAAATCACAGAAGAAGTACCATAGCCATAGAGGCCTATCGAGTCCTCTAAAATCAAGTTTACATAGCTCAAGATTGACAGAGGAAGCAACACAGGAAACAACAGAGGTCTATCGATCTATCTAAAAACTGAGGAAGCAACAAAAGAAACAACAGAGGCCTGTCACCCTCGAACAGTCAAATCTGACAACTTTTTTTATGTAGCCACTAGATGTGTAGGTAGCTGTGGGGATTGCCTAAAAATGACTAAAACTCACTCCCAACTATATATATTTATGAAGTGTTAGGACTTGAAGAAGAGAGAAAACTCAAGGATTAATCATTAGAACACACCCAACAACCTAGAAGAACTCTCTTCAAGCTACAATTTTTACCAGTTCTAAAAGCCAATTATCTTCAACACAAAAGAGGAACTTCTTTATCACATTTAAGGAGTATTTTCTTATCTGTTTAGTACTATAACTTTGTATAGATCAACCTACTAAGACGGTTATCATTGTATACTTAATTTTCCTTTTTGTTTTGGGATTTCTTGCTTGCAAGGGAAGGTTATCTTTGCAGTAGATGTATTATATGAGCTCCTTGATAAGCACAGTAAAATCAGGTGGTGGTATATGAGTTCTAAATGATCTTGAAAAAACTAAGGGGATGGTGATTCCACTGATGAATAGTGGAAACCAAGGTTGAGATACCTTAGAAAGTGAAGTAGCTGCCAGTTTAGGCCGAACCACTATATTTTTTTAGTATGCCTATTGTTGTGTGTGCTTATGTGTTTCTATTGGTTTCTTATTCTTGCACTTACATATTCATTTTAGTTTTACAATCTTAGCTTGATATTGCATTCTGCAATACACCCCTTAGGGATCGACACCACCTGCATACTCCATTCAAATGCCCAACTCATCTAGAAGGAAAAGCCTCAGAAACACAAAGCTTCTTTGTTTCCATGCAGCCTTCAGTATCAGGATAAAAATCCTTGCGATGGCTCTAAATTTTCATGCAAATACCTGGATCCAACGATACCAACAAGAATGGGACAGTGCCTAACTAGAATTTAAAGGTTGATCTCGACTGCCCATTTTGCACCATCGATAACCATTTAAGGGAACATATATGAATTCCCATATCTCTGACCATGAAGAGAAGAGATGTCCGGTGTTTGGTATCTCATATACAAAATGATTAATATCCCGATATTTACAGTAAATTAGTAATTCGATGCTCAGCACCCCCAATCACGCACTCACGCTTCTTTTCTTGCCAAACCGGATTACATCCATATACTTTCTCACTACTATGTCTACATACCTAACCTTCTTCTTTAGCAACGCTTCCCTCTTGATTCCTTGAGTTAGCAACAGAAAAGTGCAAATAAAAGAACAGAGATAACATTGATCTACATCTTTTTTAATTCTTTCTGCAATTTGCTCCAATTGAATAATCCAGACAACAAGTCAAACTCTTGAATTTTCCAGACTGGAACTCACACTCAACCCAACTCGATGCGCCAAAACAAAGGGAGATTATAACAAAATACATCCTTTCTCATTTCCGTTTCGAAGACCACAAAAATAGAACAACATCAAGAAGTAAACCAAAAAAAATAAAGGTTATCAAACAAACATTCAAACTCAAAATTAACCAAAACCAATCAAAGGAAGCTGAAACTTGAGAAAGGAGAGAGGGTCGACCAGAGCGACGGACGAGACAAGAGCGTAAGCAGCACAGAGGAAGTAAAAAATCCCGTCCTGCCACTGAATTGATTCGTTGACCTCATCCCACCAGCTGGAAGCGACAGTCAGCTCGAGCGCCAAGGCATTGGATGGTATTCCCGCCATTTTATGCAAGCTTCCTCTTCCTCAAGCTCGCAGAGGAGGAAAAAGAAAGAACAGAGTCGGATATTTTCTGCCACCTGACCTTCGAAGCCTTCCGAAGAGCTGCTGAAGCTGCAAAAGGAGCGAGCAAGCCCGCTGCTGTGTCCTAGCCTCCCTGTAGCTGTTGAGTCTCAATACTATCACGAATGGGGCATCTGGAGTGATTCAAGCCCAGTTTGCGCCCCTGCTTATGCGGAAATTTACATTTTGCGATTTGAACTGCGCGGCTTGCGTGCTGTTGCAACTCTTCCGAGCAACAGGGATTCTTATGTCCAAACTAGTTTCTATTTCGTTTCTATGCTAATTTATAATATCTTAAAAATAATAAAAGTAATTATTTAAATAAAATTTATCATTAGAATAATTCTTAGGACTTTGATGCATTGATTGCAATTGGTTGGCCTGGATACCGTGGGCTCCGCTAATCTTTTTTTTTTTTTTTACATAATATTCAAATGTTGTACTTTGCTGTTTGAAATAAAAAATATATATTAGAATTATCTAATTTAGTTTGTATTTTTCCTGATTATATGGAAATAAATAGAAATCATTCCATGTCTAAATCCATCTTATGACGCTTCTAATTTTGGTCATTGAACTTCTACGAACCCTATGTTATTAGATTTTCTTTATTGATAATGAGAAAGACGTGCCTATGATTTTAGATAAAACAGTTGTCTTGTTTTCTTTTTTAAGCATTAAAATTTAACTCGCAATTTGTAACCGTTCACGCAAACCCTTTGTATGCATACAGACTCAGTGCCCCCCCTGTGTTCCCAGGTACAGTCGCGACAGCAAGGAAGGCCAAGTTGCGTAATTTAGATGTAAGTTTGAAGCACTTTGATATTACGTCTTTGAAATTTAAAAACGGAATTATTGCATTTTAGTGACGTGGATTGATGGATTCAATCGCATATGCCTTGACAGGAGCTCTTGTCCCATGCTGCTACTCATCCCATGGCTCTGGTATGCAGCAGCTTTTCCTGCTAATCTGAAAATCAGGACCACAACAACTACATCTCTTTCTACGAAGATCTAATCCATCCATCCAGAAACTAAAGATGATCGGCATGCCAGATGGATCGGATTCAGCGGATCAGTACGGTTGAGATGGACCATCTTCTCTGCATGGATGATAACTGCGCCGTCGGATTTTGTTCTCTTCCGCCGTCGCGGCAGCAGGATACAAACAAGTTACGAAGTCCATGGCCGCTGCCGTTGGATCACTTCTCGTTTCAAGGGCGGTTATTGTATATTTGGTGCGACGGAAAAGATGGGTTAAAAATACTTGTGAAAAATAAAAGTTGTTTTTTCTATCCTTTCAGGCTAACATGACATTTAATTATTCATAACTCGTTAATAAGTAAAAATCCTTCGTGAAAAAAGACAGCCTAAGGCCAATTTTTTCTTCGGCTTGTACAATGAATGATGTGCTATTTAACTATTTATAATTAAACTACTTTTTAATATTATTTTTGTTTGTAAGTGAGGAAAAAATGAAAAAAAGAAATATGAAAAACATAGAAGAAACAAATGATATTATGTCATTTGAGATAACAATAAAAAAATAAATTAATAAGAAGTTAAGATATCAAATCACATTAAAAGTTATGGAAATGGATGGAAAACTTTTCTACCATTTTTCTTATTTCAAATGGAATCTAAAAAAAGGCTTATCTATATCTTCTTTATTTACTTAGTTACTAATATCAGTGCTTCCAATACTAACCTCATCACCGACTACTTTTTTCGTCTTTTTCCATCTTTTTTCCCTAACAAACGAGTCTACCCGAAAGGAAAAATTGTTTAAAAAATGATGACATAAAAAATATACGAATAATACTACACAAAATAAATAAAAATAAGATATCTAAACAAATTCTTCATCTTTGCCACTTACTAGATAATTTGGACTCTATATGGTGCCCCTCCTAAAGTTTCAGAGTCAAAATGCAATTGCACCCCTAAGTCGAAATTATAGCATAGAAGTCAATCGTCAACCTCTAATATCATTTAATATAAAAGCTCAAATTATCTATTCAAGACTTAAAAATTTCTTTAACATACCTTAATTCTTAATCTAGGTCATGTCACTGATGCACTTGTGCTAACGGTGAGAACAACCATTATACTAAGTATTGCTGATTCTCCTACTAACTATTTCTTGACCTAACAGGCTAAATCCATCCAGACAAAGGCTTCCTTCAAATGGTCACGAAATATTACAAATTACTTGGTATAAATTTCAAGCATCTCCATAACTTTCAAATGGCACGTCTAAAACCTTTCCTTATACGGTGTACACATGCACAATAGACTAGGTTTCTGCTGCAAGATTACATTTGTGTCCCAAATCACGTGCAGTACATTGGAACATTGAGGGGCCTATAAAGGAAAGGTCTGACAGTATGAGAATAACCAGATGGAAGCTTGTAACTGAATTTCACTCCTGAGCGGCCATCCCCTACACGGGTGCAGTGATCATGGAAGCTGCTAATGGGCCTTGCAAGGCATGCATCCCACCTGTTACTTTCGGGCATTGTCTCTGCTACTGTGTAGATCCCTTTTGAATCCGTGAAGGCCTGATAGTTGAGAACCTCACCTGATTTCGTTATGCAAAGAACAGCCACCTCAGCACCTGTCAACAGCAACAACAAAAATGCATCATCAAGGTTTTATAAGAGTTGCATAAAAAAACTTTATATGTGATTTTGAGCATTCAGGGTAGCCATCTCTGTTTCAGATCATTCCTGGTAGACCCAAGTCCCCAAAGACCACAATCCTTTGATTGAAAAGTGGGAAACCTAGCTGGTCTTTGGACAAACAAATCCTCACTCTGAAGACTCCAGTCGTGGAAGAAAACAAAAGACGAATCTCTTATTTGATGAGTTGCATATTACAAGAAAAATGTCAAAGTTGCATGTCAGAAAGATTGAAACCATAAAAATTATCTATACTGCTGCTTTAGCTACCAGATAAGAAACTGAAGACAAATCTAACCCTATTGTGGGAGTGAATGGTTTGAGGGAACTCACTAAAGAATCTAAAAGACCAAATGGATGAAGTGCATTCATACAAATTTATTGCTGCCAATGGAACAGTTGGATCATGTATTTGGGTCCAACCCAGAGATCAATATGCCCAAAATTTGATCATGTTGTATACTGAAGTCGCCAGATTATGGCAGACAGCTCCAGAGCCCTAATTCTCAATAGTGAAATAAGTAGGGCACACCACTGAACCTTATCTCTTTGCATCAAACAGCCTTCCCATCTTAGAAGCTCTGAACCAAAATACTGGGGTGTCCCAACCATCCTTCAAACTCCACACTAGCTCAAAAGAACTTCATGCAACAAAACTCCAGCGAATTTAGCACATCTACTGTTCATCATATATCAACAATTTGATTAGCAAAACTGATTCAACAACCTCCTCAATTTATTCCTGAATCCATCTTTAGTGTGCCCATGAATTAGCTTCAATTCCATCAGATGAGGTTCATGCTCTTCCACCACCTTTCTAATTTATTATGATAACCCATGGGCAAAGGAAAAAAAACAAAATATAACATGAAATGAATGTCTTCCGCAACACCAACAAGTACAAAGTGGAACGGGTCACAACTTTAGATACTTGGTCCATCTTTTCAATGCATGATACGTCAATGCTCTATTCACAGGGATGTTCCCCCCAGTCCCCACTAATAAGTATCAAAGAGTTCACAAGCATCACACAAATTTCTGGCCTTTCTAAACATGACATTTCTACTTGATATCCAGAATGTATGTGCTGTCAAACTGGTTGCATTTTTGTTTTTGACATCAGACATCCAACAAAAAGTTCAACTGTTGGGATGATCTGGCAGATTTGCACTCCAGAGTCTGGTCAGAGAAGCAGAACACAGTGGGGAAAGATCCAGTATTACGTAAAGAAATTCTCAATCACCAAAACTGGTAGTTTATTGCAACTTTGCTGTAATTAAATACTTTCCAAATATCAAATTCGAGATTCCCTTTCCCCTTCAGATCAGTGCGATAAGCAATCTCTTCCTGGTCATCAGACAATAGTGTTCACATACATGACACAAAATGCTTATTCGATCAGAAATGGGAGTGAAATTTTTCAGCATCTTTGTTCTGGTGACAGAAACCCACTGCAAAGGGCTTTGATGAGCATCTGATTCAAACGTGGAATCTGACCCACAATAATCATAATATGTTATTAGAATATAATAATTATCATTAAATGTGTCTGAAATCCACAACATGGGGATAAGCCAAAAGCTTTACTGCAAGCTGCCGACTTGATAAAATTGTTCTCTAACAGCATGGGGCTGGCAACCACAATGCAAAATGTGCATCCGCAACTAGGGCAGCAAGCGTGTTATAACCATCACGTTTGACACCCATTTTACGTCCGGAAATGCCAGCAGGTCCAAGTTACATAGACCCAGACCATTTTTCAAGTTGGCATGTTCTCCACCAGGACTTCCTCTGAAGATTAGTAGTTTCCTAACCAAATCTCCAAAATGACATCCTAAGAAGAGCTTCATTCCATTCTTTTGATGCCAATAACTCCGCCTACAGACCACCTAAACTTCACGCTAGAAAGCATCATTCTTAAAATGAGTTTATTTTTTCATCTTATGTTGATATTCTCTTCTTCTCGAATCTACCTGGTGCTAAATAAAACAATACGGCCTAAATTAGAGCAAGAGTTTTCAATCTTGAAATGATTACTCTCCAGGAAATTAAGATGCGATCGGTTCCAAGCAGCAATTCTTGGTTTAGGAGGCACTAAAAGGGATGTCAAAATTGAAATAAAATAACAAGTAGATGGGTTAAAACAAAACCCAAATCACAACCAAAACATCACCACCATATTTAAGTTGCTATATGCATGCCCTAAGACCTGCAGCTGCTTCCGAGAATCGAAGAACCTTTTAAATCCACCACCTACTGGATGGAATTTCGAGTGAAATGTATGAGTGCTTCTGGACCCTTTCATCTCTAAAATTGCAATTAAGAGCATCAACAACATGTTTAACAGCATATAACAGTAGTTTTCTATCAACCAATCGGCTGTCCGTTATAAACACAGAAAATCAGTCAATGAAATTGATGCCTATTTTAAATTTATCAACTTCAGAAAAACCCCATCACTTACGGCAATTTGATATGCTACTTAGGAAAGACCAAGAATTAAGTGCTAAAAAGTCATAACAAGTCAAATTCTGTCAGAACCCCAAAGATATAAGACCATAATAAATAAATATCCCAAGTATAAACAGTAAAAAAGAAACTCAAGGACTAAAATCTCAGATTCACAAAAACCATAAATCGCTACAGCTAAATTGGATGATTCTCTGAAACGGGTAGTTGGTAGTACCTTTGAGGATATGGTCTTCAGGCCCGATATATGAATCTCCACATACGTCACAGACCACTCTTCCATGGATTTCGCCTGTCCACGCCGAAGCATTTGAAACGAACAAGAGAAGAAGAAGCCAGCTGCCCAGCACCTTTCGCAGCTCCATCGCAGCCGTCTGATATTTCCTTCCCAGGCCTTCGGCTTAGCCGGTGGTATTGTTCAAACAAAGGCTCGGGCCTGTATTTGTCTGGCTCACCGGTGCTGCCATGCCTTATTTTCGTGATGCGTGCGAGGTAGAATGAGAGTTTTCTAACTGTACAATTGATTTCGGGTTGATTCCATCGCACGCAAGGAATGGTTTAAATTTCATTTATTTCTTTTGCATTATAAATTACTCATATTAGATACTCGATCAGCATTGAACAAGAATCAAAAAAATTAAAAGATTTTCAGGGTATGTTTGATAATGAGTAAATTATATATAGAAGAGTTTTTCACTCTTTTATACCACTTTTTCACATGATTTAATATTTTAATTATCTAAATATCTTCCTTACTTTTTCACCCTTTTCCACCGCCCCTTCACTCTTACCTTTTGATATAATTTAACAACTTAACTACTTAACAATTTTATTTTTATTATTATCTATATTTTTAATCCTTATTTGTTTTTTAAAATATAAAAGACTATTTATTTATCTTTATTTATTTTATTTTTAATTATTATCACTTGTTATAGTACATCATTTCTCTCTTTTTTTATATTTATTTTTTTCAATTCTTTTACTCATTATCAAACACACCCTAGTGAAAAAAATTAAATATAAAAAAGTATAAAAAATAAAGAGAATAATTAATATTTTTGAGTAATGTTAAGGATTCCTAACACTAGTACCTAATTCCTCAAGCTATGTCATGCCACGTGAAACCCCTATCACACCACACTAGACAGTCCCATGTGCACAAGATTAGCTATAAATCATACTACGGAACTCGTCTCCTAGTAGGACTCTACATTTACCGCGCACCCTAAGCTACGCATCCATGCTCGGTTATAAATACACCCAAGTACACACTCAAAATGAAAAGGCTCTTGCTATCATTCATTCTCCCTACTAGATTCTTTTTACTAACTTGAGCGTCGGAGTGTTTATGTTTGGAACATCCCCAAGCTGATTTTCTTGTTTTAGTCTTGCAGGATTCTAAGCAAGATTTTCTCAAGGGTTACATCAGCATTCAATTTGGAAATGACCATAACAAACAACATAAATTAATAATTATAAATAAAGTAAATAAGGTTAATAAGTAAGTTATTTTTAAAAAAAAATATGAATAATAATGAATAGAAATATAATTAATAATAAGAAATTTAATTTAGAAACAGGCATTAACCACTCTGGTTAGTGCGTTTCAATGAAACAGTTTGCACTAACATGACCGAGACTTGGCCAGCATTCCTTATTCCACTGCATCACTCGCATGCAAGGTAAATAAGTAAAAAAGAAATTACCAAAATCTGAACTCCCAATCTTTACAAAACAAATAAAAGTTCCTACCACTTTGAAATTCATGCTTTTATACAAAAAATATTTTAAATATATGGTCCATTTGAAAATGGGGAAATTGTTGTGAAAAAAAAGGAATCTAGAAAATTGGGAAAAGATGATGTGATGTAACAATAAGATGAATAAAGATAAAATAGGGATACTTTTTACATGTAAAGATAAAAAAAAATATTGATAATAATGAAAAAATAGAATTATTAAATAGTTCAGATGTTAAGTTACATGTAAAGTGGAAAAATTTTCTACCCTTTATATAGTATTTACATTTGAACATTTTTGAAAATAACCGACAGTTAGAGGATTTCAATCGCTGTAGATCCCAATCTGCTTGCATTGGTATGATTTGCTCAATGAGAATTCGTTGTAGCAGGGTCTCATGCCATCCATCAGAAAAACAAAATCCAAACAGTTCTG
Source organism: Pouteria campechiana (assembly GCA_036873735.1). Classification (NCBI taxonomy): domain Eukaryota; kingdom Viridiplantae; phylum Streptophyta; class Magnoliopsida; order Ericales; family Sapotaceae; genus Pouteria; species Pouteria campechiana. The sequence continues at coordinate 42,507 of JAYJMB010083100.1, read as the reverse complement.
TTGCCGCAACAAGCAGTTTAAAAATTGGCACAAACTGTAGCGACAACAGAAACGTAAATCATATTTCCATCTCACGTATATTCAACATACTCGAGCTTTTCCTCATTAGCTCCTCTTGTATCCTCCAAGTTATCATTGCAAGCAACTACACGGCCTGCCCATTGCAACCCCCCTTCCGAAAGGTCAATTGATGAGAAAATCCCCTGAACTTGTTAGATAAACAATTAGAAAAGTAGAAAAGAAAAAGAAAAAGTGACTACGGTAGTTGGCTACATTGATTATTTAATCCCCCAATTATATACCTTTTTAAGTTTTAATTACCTTTATTAGGTATTAAATTGAGCACAGAGGCAAAAATCAACTACGCTTAAACAATCGTTGAAGAAAAAATCTAGTTAGAATGATGGAAAATATTGGTACTTTATTAAGTAAATTTACGAACCAATATCACAGCATGTATAAGTAATGTTAGTAGAATAGAATAAGATATTAAACACAGTTAATTTGTTAATAAACCTCACTATTGTGATACTAAAGTATTATTATTAATGGTCAAATCTACATTGAACCTTAATTAAGTACTATTTACATTGATAATTTAATTAAAGATATAGAACATTTCATCAAAATAAAATGATTTTTTTAAAAAATAAACTACTTGAAAATTTTCCCATTTAACAAAATTAAATGTGCCAGGATTTAGATAATTTTGAATAATGAAATAACATTAGAATTAATACAATTATGCGGTTAAGTAAGACTAATTGTGATCATATCCTCAGAAGTTGATTGACGATATTGGTCAGCTGTATTTAAGAAAAAGTGATGATTAAATTAAAATAGGTTGCGGAATTATTTTATCAAAATAAATGATTGGTCTAATCACGCAAACAATGCATTGAGGCTCGATTCAAAATAGAATATGAATGATGAGTTGTAAATCAAGAGGATTGTTGAATTTGAAATTACAATTTAGATCATAACAAATATATTTGATTAAAGGTAAAACCAATCATTAATACTTAAGATAATATAAATTGGTTCAGGAATCTCTAACGAGTAAGAGTTAATGAAATAAATCTCGTGATTGAGATTACTAATATTTTCTTTGACTTATATAGCGAGGATTAAGGGTGTAAACTGCGAAGTATGTGCTAAATCCACGGATTTCAGTAAATACCGAATTATGAATCACTTACTAGGATTGCACTAAATGATGATGCAATTAGTTATCCAAGAGTAAATGATGATAAATAATCAAATGTATATCTTAAGAATATATAATTGATTAATTTTTTATAGGTGTAATTATGTGAATAAGCAAAAAGTTTGAAGCTGTTTTGTTTAGGGATAATCAACTTGATGAATTGCGAAGGAATTGCAAGCAAAAGAAAGCAATTCTTTTCCTTTTAGCTTATGTTTTGTAATTTATGAATTTAAACTATATCATGATGACTATTTTAGAATAAATTGTTAGAAAAGGGGGAAGTCTTTATTTTAGCTACCAATCTGTCAATTTACATCACGTAAAATTGGAGATTCTCTATTTCAGCTACGATTCCAATAATGTACGTCAGGTAAATCACTCAAACAGGGTTAAGGAATCAGCAAACCTTCAAGCAAAGCGGAGTTGGGGAACTTGCACGAGTCAAGCTGGGTTAAGGAACTCTGATTGCTCCAAGCAAAGCCAAGGTAAGGAACTGACATTTCTCATGAAAACGGTACGTCTGAGTCGTTGATTGCAGTATGTTAATTGGCCAAATACAAGTAACAATCGATTGTCCGGCTTAAATGTTTCGATGTTAGAAGGCTATTAGCCATATGTCCTTTGGGGAGTAATAAATGAGATTTTCTCTTTGTTCGCGTTTGTAAGTCAGCCCTAGCAATACTCGCTCATAGAAAGTATGCCACTCGTAAATCAAAATGGTGTCAACAAGTTAATTTGTATTAATAAAAGGATAATAATCCTTAGAGCAAGCCATATTGACATCTGTGAAGCCAGGCCATATTGATGTCTGCGAAGCCGATGCACATGGGTCACTTCCGCAACAGCTGGGATTAAAATTCAAAATCACTAGGAAGACAAACCAGCTGGTGAAGATGGAGGAATTGGAAAGAAAGTGGGGGAAATTGCACATGGAGTCGGAGATCCCCAAAATGAAGGCTGGATTTATCCGAGAACAACTTGCTTTGTCTATGAAACTTCTCGAGTAGGGAGTTTTTAAATGAAACATTGTTAAACATGAATTTTGCAGGGGTCCAATGTGTTTAACGTGTGTTTGATTTGAATTTATCTTCATGAATGATAATTTATGTCCTGAAGTAGTGTTTATTTGTGTTAAAGTTTGTTATAAGCGACCTTGATTTTTCCTTTATGAATAATGATTTGATGTCTTATGTAAACTTTGTTGCTGATTGCATTTTTTTTAGATGGAATCCACATTTGTTTATTTTATTTTTTGAGGGTATTAATATTATACATTCAATAACCAATTTGTTTGCCAACATAACCATTGTTATTAGAACTAGAGTTTCCAGGTCAAACAATAAACCATTAAATTACTTGTGATACCTTTATTACTCTCACACGTAGGACATGGGAGGGGTGATCCCACATGCAGTGCTTGGGAGAGGGGATGGTTGCAACAGTGCATGGGTAGTAGTGTCAAATGCATGGGTTAATGGCATGAGCTACCATTCATTAAATAAGGGAATAAGCAAGAGAGAGAAGGGAAGAGAAATGAAGAGGGAAAGTGTTGTTGCTGTGAAGTGTCATGATCAAGAGGAGAAACGATCTATAACCTTCGTGGGTCATCATAGAGGTAAGTGGATAGTTAGACCATTTTTAACTTACGAAAATTTATATCCATAAAATTTATGTATATGCGTTGCAATTTATATAATTTTAAACGGTATGGATGTGTGTTATATGCAAGTATTATATTCAAAATAGGGGGATGAATGGAAATGTATTATACATGCCAGACGAATGGAAATGATTTGTGAATTTTCAAGTAAAATAAAAATGTTAATTTTTGAGTTATTTGCAAGGCTTAGTTTGTGAAACTGATCCGTCTAATGTATTTGTCAAACGTGCATTTAGCTTTCATGTAAATTTCATGAATTTTGGATGAGAAATCATAAATAATTTTAATAAAAGACTTATGTGCATTGGAAATAAACTCTAATGTATTTCATGTAAATGAAGGAATTTAATATAACATATTGGTCTTGAAATGACCCTTTTGTGGTATAGAATGCATCTAATGGGTCATATGTATGAAATAATAGGTGGACAAGAATTTATGGGCAAAAATAAAAATGGAATTAAAAAGTATCATAGGATAGGTCCCACTGAATTCACATGAATGATTTTTGCAAGATCTAAACCGATGGATGGGTTCATTATATGTGTATTTGCCTAGGGTAGTGATTCTAGGTTAAATGATTTTATTTAAATAGTAAAAATTGATAATTTTATATTGTAGCAAAATCATCAATTTTAGTATTTTTGGACCATTTGATTTATGTGTGGACCACACTGGATGATTTGAATATTTTTCAAACATTTTAAGGACTAATTTCTATGGTTTAGAAATTTGAAAAATATAATGAAATCACATTTTAAACAATTTTTTTCAAGGGATGAATGTCCCTACAAAAAAAAAAACACTTTGGCAATATAATGCCACCTAAGGTTTTTGGTGGGTTGAAGCTAGCTGAGCCTAATGCTGAAGTGCTAGCCCAACCCAGCCCAGCACCCACGAGCCGAGCCAAGCCCAATGTGGAGAAGCCCATTGGCACGACAGTAACAAAAGACGAGCAGCGGGGACGGCGCGGGTCTAATGGGCCAAGCCTAGGCAGGCGAGCCCAAGCAGCGGTGCTTGGCAACGTCTGGTGAGTTTACGAACAGTCCAAATTATTTTTGATGTACTCGAACCATCTAATCTCCAGTTTTGGTGATCCAGTAGTCAATTTTTGGGTTTTTGAATGATCTGGATTTAATAGATCAGTCAGAATGACCAAAAGATAACCATATTATGAGAAATTGAACCAAATTAGACGATTGAATAATTGATCTTAAGATTTTTAGACGTTTTGAATCCAATAGAAGGGTCAAATTATCTAAAAAATAACCAAATCATGTAAGATTAAATGGTCAAAGTTGATTTATCAATTTCTAGACCCCACGATCACTTATTTGAATGATCAGATAGTTAATCTTAAGGTTTTTTGTTATTCTAGATCCAATTAAAGGGTTAAATCACCAAAATAATGATTAGATTATGCATTTTTGTTGGACAACTAGAAAATAAGAAGATTTATTATGTGAATAAATGTGTGCTTCACTAATTTAAACCAAATATAGTTTAAGATAAATTTTTTCTATTATTGTTTAATAAATTACACATGATTATTTATATTGCCAGTGAATCTCATTGATTGAGTTGCCTTCCTAATGGGTTTACTCGGGTAGCCTAGAGCGTATAAAAAGAATATTAGCTTATTTTGTTGTTGGCACTACCAGTTGAGCTCACTAGTTGAGTTATCTTTCCAGTGGGTTGGACTAGGTAGCCTAGAGTATATAGTACCAGATGAGATCTTCATATTACCAGTGGAGCTGTCTTGTTAGACTGACCTAAAATATGACATGTACTAATAGTAGCACATGATGTGGATTATTTTGATAGATGTGCTAATTGCATCTATCCAACTTACTAAGTTATGACTCAATCATTCTTAATTTCATTTTTTTAGAGAATGCAGCACGATGAACGTACTAGTTCGTGGTACAAGAAATAAATGATGCTAAGTGTCATTCCAAATAAATGTTAAAAATATTTATTGTTGTATAAGACTTATATTATGAAATTCAGAGACATTGTTATCTATTAAAATTTTCTTTTTATTTGTGGTTACTTATGTGATTGTATATTATTTTAAGTGTAATAAATCCAAAAAAAATTCACCCTCAATTAGAAAAAATATTTATTTATACTATTTTTAGATCAGGCCATCGCATTACCAATCCAGTCTAGTCCCATTTGATATATAAAAAAAATATCTTTTTAAGTTTTATATTATTAGTGAAATCAAAAACAAGGATTAAGTGATGTAATATAATCACAAACGTTTTATGTATCTAGAATGAAATCTACAATTTGAATTTTTAAACATGTTTTATATTATTTTTAAGCTTTTTTATTTTAAAAAAAAAAGTTATTAAACTAGTTAGTCCGGTTAGATTAGACGATTAGACTGCTTGAACCGTGAACCAGGACACTTGACTGATTTAAACATCCAATAGGATCTTAATAACACTGCATATAACTAATTTATTAGGCTGCATTTGAATGATCCATGAAACAGGATCAACATGTTTCTGTGCCTTACCTCAGATTACTGAATTTGACATTGTTCAGTTGTTCTTCATTTTATATCGGGAAATAAACTTAAAAGGCAGTTGGAAATGAAGAGTAGAAATTTGTATTTTCACATAAATGAAAACCATTTAACCCAACCCAACCCAACCCAATTTCTAATTGGGTTGATCTTCTCCTTATTTGCCGAGAAAGAAAGTGAATGTTCAAGACTACTTGATTTGATATAATATGAGAGCGACTGAACCATACGAAATCTTTACTACTTCCCAAAGAATTACAAACAAAAAAAGGACAAAGTGACAAACCTTAACTCCACTTTCCCCCACACAACCAAAGCAGCGATAAATGTTTTGCTTGAATAAATGTTGCCCTTAGATTCTCCACAACGGAAAAAAGGTTAAGTACAAAACTAATGTCAAAGCAACACACCCATGACTCCATACCTGAAAAAACGCTTGCAAAGTCCGCATTCCGCAACAGCCAACTGCCACCCTTGCGGCTGCCGTGCCGGCCAAGATAGCAAAATCAGTGTGCTAAAATCGGCAGTTTGATCTATATGGAAAAATGGAAAGATTCACCAACCCAAGTTGGTAGATGGGAACCACATACTTGCCTTGAGATTGTATTTTCAAAAACCCTTTTGAAATGAAACTAATACACGCAATCCAGCAATAAGGCATAAAGATGAACACAGTTGACTGAGTGCGCAGCAATGGATTATACAGGCCACATAATCAAATACCCACACCATAGGTTGGAATCAAACTATTAATGAGCAGTGTCACTATCAACAAATCATCAATGTTGGACCATTCATCCTGTAAGGTACGAAAATAGAAGAGCTCAGATTTTACCACATGGCAGATGACGATCATGAACGATATCAAAAGTCTCCAAGCATGCACCATCATGTAATGGTCAACCACCACATAATGGATACCATTATAGAACGCATCCATCAGTTCACCATTCCCATACATCAGGAAAAGCAATTCTTCCAGTGGAACAACCCATCCATTGATTGCAAACACAGCAACAGGATGACCCAGACCATCAACCTATCAACCACCTAGGCTAAAGCACATATATATGCCATCAATCTGACTTGGCCTTCTAAAACTCAGGGCAACTCACTGAAGAAGAACAGGAACAACTCTCAGCCAGGAAAGATGAGTGTGAATTAGAAGTATACCAACAGTAGCTAAAAAATGGCAGCCACAGCTCCGGTTGAGATAGGTACCCGAGGAACAATTGGATCTCTCCTCTTGCAGGAAATTGAGTACTTCAGAAGACTTGAGCTGGACCGCTGTGAGAAAACACACGAAGGAGATGGACAGGCCACCACCATGGGTCCTGCCCATTGTTGCTCTAGGATCAAGTTTGGGTCTGCAGTCATGATCACCATGAAGAAAAAGCTGAAGAACAAGAGAAAAAACACTTTCCTGCCAAGCCTCTGCTCTACAATAGAGGTTGTGGCTGACCAGAAAACAAGGGTGCAGGGGGTCAGCTACAGAAACTTAACAACAGATGGGAAAAATGTGCAAGACTGCAAGGTTAGGTGATGGTTTCTGAGAGCTTGGAGAAGCTAAGCCTCTTGAGCCGTGACATTATGGGGGCAGCCCATGCTTTATCAGGATTGCCACATTTTATATCTACAACTTCTACTATATATGGTCCTTTCTTGTCTGGTTTCTCTCTGTTCAAATTTTTTGCAGTAGGATGATTGCTGGCGCTGAGCATTGGAATGCGATGGTCATTGCTTCGGAGGCTGGTACTTGTTTTTAAGCTTCCAGTATTTCTATCCTCACTACAACCACTGCTGCTGGCTTCATTGGGAGAATTTCTCCTTGGTTGTGATTTTTTTGGAATTGAACCACAGGGCACTGAAACTGGGACAGTTTGAGGTTTCCTCCTGGAGGAAGTTGATGTTTCTGGCATTTGCTTCATCATGGATTCCATTTCCCTGCTCATCAATGCACCAACTGTTCCTGTTGTACCAACACGAATTGAGCCTCCAACACCCTTAATATCTTCCAGTTTCTGAACCATGATTGTCACTCTGTGCACTTGGAAGGGATATCTTTCCTTTTTCTTTTTTTTCCAAAAAGAAAACCACTTACTTGTGGCTTCACAAATGTGAGACTCGTTATTATGCAGCAGCAAGGGATCAATGTTCTACTCTGAGTCACAGTAGCTGTAAACAAAGGCAATTGTCACTCTGTTAACTTGGAAGACATATCTTTCCTTTTTCCTTTTTTATCCTCCAAGAAGAAAAGCTCTCACTACTGGTGGCTCAAATTCTGAGACTTGTTACTCTAAAGCAGCAGGCGATCAATGTTCCAGTCTGAGTCACAGTAGGCTGTAAACAAAAATGTAAGTAAACAGCGGTTTTTTAGAAAAAAATAAGGCTAATATTTTGATTTGAATTTTAAAAGATCCTTCTATAGCATAAGGTGATATTGAATGCATGATTGCAATGAAATTGCAGGTTAAAATTCTAGTATAAACAATCATCATAATTATCTTCTATGCCTCACATCAACTCTTTGCAGGCTTGCGGCCAGCTAGATGAATCATGATCTGCAGTTTGCTTGATCTTGAAATAGTGCGATGTCATGATTCACGCTAGAAGCTGTCAAAGATGTGGAAAGCCTGCTGTGAGCTTGACATGACCCTCCCTTTTTTCAGGATCACAATTAGCAATGAGAGCCAAAAAAACCAAATTGCCGCCACGTAGTAGCTAAATCATTTAAGAATGACTATGATAGTGTGACAAACTATTGCATGCTTGATTTAAGAATTCCCAGCGAGTTTGATAATTTATAAATGATGAAATTGAAATTTTGTTAACAGTAGTAATGAGGACTACAGAATGGGATAGGGTCCTTTTAGACAACGCAAGACCTCCAAAGAAATAAAATGTAATTTTTCCATACAATGTAAAATTTTTAGGTATAAAAACGGAATTACTGTATATCAGCAATGAATATAAACATTCTAAACGCAACATTAGGAAAAGGAACATATCCAAGATAATGCCTCAGACAGCAAGAAAAGGAAAAGAAATTCTACTGAAAAATCATTAAGAACAGGGAAGGCATCAATGATATCCATCTTGTTCCAAGTAAATGAGATCTCTGCCTGAAATAAAAAATGTGAACCTAGGAATCAGGAATAAGTTCAACATATCAAAGGCATGGGAACCTAACTGAGAAAACAACAAAGATATAGTGTAATATCCAACATATTGCAGATCATTTTTCAAATCAGTTAGTGCTATAATGGAATTGAGTCTTGCCAGGTGCACTCAGTACCATGGCCACACGCATCAGTGAAACCTAGAATAAAGTAAACAATAAAATAAGTATTTCATTAATTTAAATTTGAAATTCCCTGTAAAAACAAACTATTGAAAACAAAAGAAGACAAACAACCAGCCAACAATCTCAACAATCAACTTCTTTGAAATTTTCACTGAATTTGTAATATCATTTAAAAATGCAGATTAGTCAGACTACAAATTCCACTGAGATAATCAATTTAACCTAAACAAAGAGCCATACTTTCTGTTAGCAGAGTCAATGACATAAAAAAATGCAACACTAACAAATCCATGTCTGCATTTCATGCCAGAAATTAATGGAAACACCATCAAGTTAACCTACATAAAGATCCTTACTTTCTGTTGGCAGCATCAAGAACCCTGAAAGTGCAAAGTTAGCAAATCCATGTCTAGCTTTCATGCCAGAAACTAATGGCTGGAACATTAAAATCTTTTGAAGCTAAACCAAATTTGGTAAAATCAGGTCCTGCAGCTGCAAATAAATCTCCAATACTCCATGTGCACTGAAAATATTCAACAAACGCACCGAAATTTTTCAAAAATAGTAATAAAGATCCGGATTCTGTGGAAACGGAATAGATAAGTCTATGCCATGGGACCCTTGAGATCCGTTCCTGAGACTGCAACCCCACTGATGAAATCAACAAGTTCTGAATTCCTTGTACTTGGATATGCAGTGATTGCTTGCCATTGTTTCCAATACCCGAAAGACATTCTGTGGATGCTAGGGAATAAAATTCCTAAACACCCGCATGACAAAAAGAATCTTCTTTCTCCTAAACGTCTCCAGACCGATCAAAGGTCAAACTTCACATTCTTTCTGTCCAATGTTTGACATATATCAACAAAATGCAAGCCATTTATGGAGAAATACCAGATGCACCAGTTGAGACAATCTACGTGATTGGAACAAAAATCATCACATCTCGGGATATTTCAGGATCAAACAATCTAATGTCGTGAAAGCTTATCAATAAAATGGATCTTTGATTAATATTTTGTTCCATAAATGAGTCGAAATTCATTGAAAAGAACAACATCATCGATAGCCTTTGGAGCTCATTCGTCAATCTTGGTATTGCGGAAAAGATCAATGCTCCCAACAAAAGGCCCAAGAGAGGGAAGAAATCAATAATCCGTGGCAAACAGGAGATTACTACCAGAAAATCTAAAAAGTAGTAAAAGTAAAAATAAAATCCCGGGAATGTGTGCGATAGACATATTAAACCCGTCTACTACCATTCGATCACCGTCCATTGTCGCTCTGCGGCGTCGGAGATTGGCATTAGAGCTTTTTATCAGAGCAAGTCCGAGAAACCCTAGAAAAGCTCCACCAGCTGAGATTTGTAAGCCACGTCGCCTTCATCGTATCTTGCTTGTGGAAGCTTCCTGCAGCGACGTTGTCGGATGCGAAGGTATGGCTGGCCAGTCAACCAATTTTGTCTTCGATAGCTGACAAAAAAACGAACCACAATGCCACGCGCAAATGAAGGCTGTCAAGTGAGACTAATGGCCCGTTTGGCCTTGCTGACAAATTTTAGTTGTCATGAACGGGGATTTTAGAATTGGAGATTTTTAAGAGCACTGTAAATAAAAAATTATATAGTATTTGGCCTAGTTGTCTACTTTTAGTATTATTTATATGTTTGGTTTAAAATCATCAAAAATGACACAAAATACTACTTAATTTGACCTATTTAGTAGTAAAAATTTATATTACATATAAATATATTTATATTATATATTTATTAATATAATGGATAATGTTAAAAATATATTTTATGTATTTTATATAATATATTTGAATTACGTAAAATATATTTTATATAAAGGTATGATAACATGTAAATGTTTATATAAGAAAATATATTATATAAATTTATAATATTAAAAATAATATTAGTATATATAATATTTTATTAATACAAAATATATAAATAAATATAAATCTGTATTATATATAAGGTAGATACTTCCACGGCCAAGCTTCGTTTAGGACCAACGTTGAAGACTATATAAAATTCGAGCTGACTATTAATCTTGTCACTATCTTCTTAGTTAAAAATTTAAAAATTATTTTAATTTAATATTTACATGAATAAAAAATTTTAATTATTTAAAAGTAAATATCAACTTGTTAAAAATATTTTATTACACCATGTGGGCCAGTTAGTTTTACATTTTATTTCATACATATATATTTACATATATTTCATATTTATATATTCTTATCTTTTATCTTATATGTCATTTTTAAATTTTTTATATAAAATATATATCCTATATTTGTATATATTCTTATTTTATATATTTAATATTTTATTCAGAAGTATTTTATATTTGTATTTTGTTGGGAAAGTATTATGATGGTTTGTAGAAAGATAAATAAAATAATAAAATTGAGTGCTTTTATTGTTTTATTTTTCTACAGAAAATACTATTTTGGAAAAATCTCCAGATTGGATACTATCTTTATCACAAAAAATAACTTATAATGTGAGGAGAAAGCACTTTTTATTAGACCAAACAATATGCAAATAAACCAAAAAGCTCTGCTTGGCCTTGCGTTTACTACCAGGGGTAAAAGTGTTTTCACATGCCTAAAAGCGTTGTTGCGGCATTTCAAGATAATTGCAAAATTTTCACTTTTCTATAGGCTCTCCGCGCTAACAAAAATTAGGACAATGTTACTCATCTTCCTCTCTTGTAAATTGTTTGAAAAGTATGAATCCATTCTTTCTACAAGATGATATTCTATTTCTTTAGTATGTAACTTAGATTTTATGAACAAAATTTATCGTTCATATATATATATAATTTATCTTAAATATATATTGATATTAAAAATCTCAAGTAATTTTTTCTCCCAAGCTAATGATGCATATAAAAAATATTTTATTATTAGCACTTATTTTAAATCTTAAAATTTTTATCTACGTATTATATTAAACTTTCGTGAAAATTTTCATGAAATATAATTATTTGTTATAAAATATGCATTAAAATTGTGATATTTTAAATATTTAAATAATATTATTTAGTATCTTTTATTTGAAAAAAAAATTTGATGTAAGTAAAATTGCTTTAAATAATGAGATTTTATTAAAATCTTTGTAAAATAAAAATTATTTAAGAAAATATTAATGGTATGTTGAATCAAAATTTATAAAAATAGCACTAAGATTTTAAGTAATCACTTTGAAATAAATATTAAATAAATAATATTTTATATTTTCTTAGAATTATTTTTCAATATTTAGTCATTTGCACAATTCTTTTAAAGATAACTAATGATAAAGTGAAAACATAATTCTTTTGTCCTTTTTGGTTATTTGTATAATAAAAGTACTTTCACCATATTATAACCAAGTAAATATAAAATACCAAAGGTACTTTTAAAAAATATCTTACTTTAAGAACTTTTTACTAAAGTTCAATTGTAACAATACTTTTTTAAAAGTACTTAAATGTCATAGTGGGGCTAAATTGAGCCTAAGGCTTCATTTGACCCTACCTGGAATTAAGTACTTTTTAAATAAGTGCTATTTACAAGAGAACTTTAATGAAAAGTATTGAAAGTAAAAATATTTTTTGTATTAAATATTTATTTGACTATAATATTAAAAATATCTTTATCATGCAAATAACAAAAAAGATAAAAAAAATTATGTTTTAATTCCATAATTAATTATCTTCAAAAGAATTATTCAAATAATATGATATACAGATCAAGTTTTAAATTTTAAAATAAGTATTAATAATAAAATATTTTCAATATATATTGTTAGCTTAGGAGAAGAAAAATACTTAATATTTTTAATATTAATATACGTATATGATAAAATACATACACACGCATATGTATATAGTCTCGTTCATCTTTGTGAGTTTTTTTCATTAGCTAAGGTCTTCAAAAGTGTTGCCAATTAGACTTAGTTGCATCCTATATACAAGTATCAAATATCACATTTTCTAAAAAATTGTGATAGTATACTTAATTAATTTTATCTTTATTATTTAGCATTCTTAAATCTTGAATTATACTTTAATTTTTAATATTTTATAAAATTATAGCCAATTGAAGACAATATTCTACAAGGCATGATTGGTGCTGACACCTTCTAAATAGTCCAAATCTAAAGTTGTAGACCAATAATTCTAAGTTTTTTTTTTATTTTTTTCAATAAAAAATAAAATTTATGAAAACTTTGGCAACCCCATCGCAAACTATCAACAAATATTGACATCATCTTCTTTGTCTTTTTAAAGAAAAGTTTTAACCCTTCTCTATATAATATATATATACATATATATATATATGAGAAATGAAATTTACTTTTTTCTCCAGTTATATGGTATATATTTATTTCATGTTTTGCATTTTTATCTATTTTTTCTATAAAAAATTATATTTATTTTATTCTTATTCACTTGAGTACCGATATATTTTTTCCATCTTCCATCATCTTGATATAATTTTGCATCTATTGTTTGCTATCTAAATGAATTGCCTCAATGCATGGTTTGTAAATTTACAAAGCCACTGCAAACAGGAGTGACAAAGTCTTTAAAAGGACCTAGTTTTGATGTCAGAAATAAGCTTTATCAGTCACACTTGGGATTCCATCTTATCCTTCGAGCTCTAGACACATCACGTCTCCCCTCCCATCTTTTCTCAAGGCCTTTTTTTTCGCGTCTTAATGTTTGGGAAATTTCGCTAGCACGCTAGGTCCAACGCTTTTCCCGCAATATTATTTTTTGATTTATGCGATGACCTAAAGTGCTTAAAAATGTTTTCCCAAACACGGTTGAAGGGAAAATGAAGCTTAAATCCACTTTTAGAGGCTAATAAGTGCTTTTGGCTCTTCTAATCATAAGCTAAGGGTCTATTCAGGCTGAGGGTGAAATTTAAGCTGGTTGAAGATAAAATTTAAGCTATTTATTTAGCTCGTTTAACAAAAAGCTTATTTTCAATGGTGAAAAAAAAGTTCTAAACCAGCTTTTGTAGTTTTCAAAAAGTGTGGTACATTCTAACTAAATACTAAGGGCCTGTTTGGCCTGACAATGAAAATCACAGAAGTTTCATTTTGGAGCTTTTGCCAAATCCCATTTTTTTAGCCTTTGGCAGTGGGGTGAAACGCTTTTAGAACACTTGCCAAATATTTATAAAAAACTACTAGAAAACTTCCTAGGGTTTGAAAGCGCTTTTGTGCTTTGTAAATGTAGTAGGCCTAAGTGTTTGAAGGAGAGTACTTTCTACACTATAAAAGCGTTTTCTGCTCTATAGAACGTAGGGCCAAATAGGCCCTAAATAAGGGAAGTGAGAGGCGTGAGTGTGGGGAGCAAGATTACAACCCAAGTTGCTTCCATTTCAATCCTTTCAAAAAGTTATGTTAATATATATTCTAAAAAAATTAGATATATTTATATTTATATTTTTTTATATAATATAATAATTTTTTAAAATATTAATTATATATATTAAATCATTAAAAAAGCTAAAAGAAATAATTTTATGGAAAACATTCTTGAACATTTTATTATTATAAAATTTTGAATTAATTTAATATTAATTTTTAATTAAACAAAATGAAGTATGTATTGGCAACTAATGAATATAAAATACTTGATGTTCATCTAAATTTAAAATGTATGGTCACGCATCTCATGACGAAATTAAAACTTTTTTAGTTATAGTATTTAAAAAAATATCAAAGGCCTATTTTAGTTGAACAAATAAATAAGAGTTAAAAATAATTATTTTTATATGATATGGTTTGATTAATTGTTATATTATTCTAAATTTACAAGTTTAAGGTTTAATCTTAGATGTAAATCTAATCTACACAATAAATATGATAGGAAAGAAGGATTCATATTTTTATAGTCATACAAAGATTATCTGTGCATGTACCTAAATCTTTTACTCGTGATTATAATTTAATAATATTTTTATTTTTTATAAAAATAATTATGTCTTAAAAAATACTTTAAAAATACCAAAATTATCAACTTTCGTCACAAGGACGTACGATGCATTGGGTTTTCAGAGGATAGTTGTTTCATTCCATGGTTTTTAAGCAGCTTTTCTGAAATCATGCAGGTCTCTTTTAAAACTATTTTTTATAAAATATAAGTATTTTTATCATTATTTTAAAAATATCGATAAAATCTTAACCATGGATAAAAAAAGTGTAAGTATTTGTAAATTCACTTTTAATAATTTATAAGGATGATCATACTCATTTATTCGAGATATATCACGATACTTAAGTGAAAACAAAGATTGAAATTTGATTTAATCTATAAATGGATCACGTCATAAAAAAATAATTGTAGGTCTTTATTTGAATACATCAATATTATTAATTTTCTAGGAACTTATTATGCATAATGAAAATATGTTTGATTCATTATAGAATCAATGGACACCCCACTTGTAAAATCTGGACATTGATGCAATGTTGTCCAGGAGTTTTCACTACCAAGGACCTAAACGAGTTGGCCCTGTTTAAATAGGCAAGTAAACTTATTTGTAACAGACGCCAGCTTACTTGTTTTATTCTGAATGCAATAATCCAGCGAGACCCACTCGCATGAATCCCTCAACTCATAAGCATGGCACTTTACCTGTTCGAGAAAAGGACAGTCTTTACACTCCTCTTACATTTATGCTGCATGGCACTGATAAAGTTATCATATTGACCAGAGCAAATAGGAGCTTTAAATTATCCGATTGTGGATGGTAAGCCGGGGTTCAAGGTTGTGCCCGAAAAGTGAAACAGCTCCTTCCAAAATATACAAAGGATAAAATCCGTATCAGAGACAATGACAAAAGAAATTCCATGCAATTTAAATAACACCCCTTTGCAAGCATTGAGATAAAACGGATGAAATGATTATATTTAGAAATCAAATCTTAAGGGCCCTTAGCGATCATATTTTTTTGGGCCTGGATCATAGATATGGTCTCAGCTAATCAGAGTTTCATCCTCGCTCTCTGCTTTTATCCCAGTTGCTCAGTCCACATATGCGTTCCCTCGCTCCTGTCAACTTGATCGGGCCACACTCAGATGTGGGAAATCGTTCTGATTTGTGGCCGGGCCCTAATTTAGATTTGATAATCGGGTGTGTCGTAGAGCGACCCACTGCATGATCCAAGAGCGTTGTGCCGCACGAAAATGGCGGTCCGTTTCGAAATAGAGAGGGAAAATTGAAGTCTCTGAAGGGGGAGTGGAGGGAGAGAAGTGTCTCCGGCGGAGAAGAAGAGAGAGATGGCGAACCTGTCGAGCCTCATCCACGAGCTCCGAGAACGTATCGCGGCGTCATCGGCCCCGTCCCAACCCGGAGACGACCCAGACCCTCTGGAGGCCCGTTTCCGTTCCGTTCTCCCCAACCTCCTCCATGCTTATGTCATCCCTTCTTCTACAGGTCTCTCTCTCTCTCTCTCTCTCTCTCTCTCTCTCTCTCTCTCTCTCCCCCCATTACACGCGACCTACTATCCATCTTTCTTCCCTTGCAGCAAACGAGCGAGAAGTCACTGCAGTCCTGAAACTCCTCTCACATACAGCCAGGAACTTCCCCGGCGTCCTTTTCCACGGTAAAGCCAGCGCCGTCCTCCCCATCATCGGCCGCATCCTTCCCTTCCTTGCAGAGCCTGCTTTCCTGTACGTTCCCTTCAACAATCCAAAACGCTTGCAGTTCCATTTCTTTTGTGCACTGTTTGCTATTTGGGAATGTTTCTGTAAGGCCTTCGATTTTTTCTCTTCAGCTAATGTTGTATTCAAAGTTGGTATCTTGTTGGCTGAACGCCCCAAGCTATAGAAAAAAATAACCAATTTGGTTGCCTCGTTATATTAGCTAAGCTATCACTTTAGCTTGTGTCGTTAGTTTAAATCTTTATATTTCAAAGCATCCACACATTGGACTGTTTGATGTATTGTCCGACCCACAAAACCATGTTATCAGGATTCGCATCATTATTGACTTGTATTGGGGTTACAATAAAATGAAGTAGGTATCAAGCATGCTACACCCAGCAGACCATGCATTGCAGATTAATTAATATTGCCACTATTTAGCTTCACAAATTGGCTTGATTTTGATCGATTACTTAAAGTTCTAACCTTGGTTTCGTCTGCTAGTAGCCAATGCAATTAATTCTTCATTGTACTGAACTTTTCTGTTGTTATTTTTTTGTGAAATTTTAAACATTTTTGACCCAGGTTATTTTGCCACTGTAAAACATGTAACTTTTCTTTTTAGCGCTTACAGCATCTTGGGTATTTTTAGTGTTTCCCCATCGGTTATGCAACTTGCATTGTGTTTGCAACAACATGTGAATTGGCTTATGACACTTTTTGGATCTTCAGCTCTCGACATGGGCTGATTTTTGAGACAATTGCATCTCTTCTATCATTACTCCGCTCAGGAGATCGAGAAGCATATCGTCAGTTTTTCTTGGATGCGATGCTGGTCATTGAAGGTATGACTTTTTATAGTTTGTTGTGTTTGTTCTTTTTTGTCTTCTCTCTGGTTTGTCTGCATTCTTCTATTTCTGATGTGGGTGGGTATTCAAAATTTCTACAGAAATCTGAAATTATGGCTGTTTTTGGACAGATCTATTATCATTGGTGTCGTTATATGCGGGCAAATTGACCATTGTTGCATCCAACAAAATTTCATTGAGGTGTTTATGTGAATCTTTTCATGGAATATCCAATGCTCCATATGTTTTCAGTGATCTTCCGGCATGCTGCAGGCCCACAGATGGTCCTGGTGTTCTCATTGATCTCTCAGACAAGCATCGGTGGAGGCCTTTTGCCACTTGGATTGTTAAGATTCTTGGCAAGTGCCTGACAGAAGGCACCCTTTATGTGGAAGGGCTTCTGAATGCATCATTTGTATCTGCTGCTTGTACTCTGTTATGCCATGGGGATGCTGCTTTGCATATGGTGGGTTTCATCTGATTATTTGGAGCAATGTTTCTATATTTCATCTGATTATTTAGTTAAATCATGGGTTATCCAAGGCACAAATCTTTTTCAGTTCTCTGATGTTCTAAATTTTGTGGGAAGGCATGCTTCGACTTCATCCGCGTTACAGCAGCATTAATGAATCAAGAAATTGTTCCTAAAAAGAATCTTATCCAATCAATCTTATGCATATTGGGTCAAGATGAAAAGGAGCTCCCAATGTTCAGGTAAGTCATGTAATGCTGGAATCTTCTTGCAGCTTGTTGAGCAAACTTCTTTTTTTGTCAACCCAGTGCAGTACATTGCCAATACATTAAAAAATGTGATAACTTCTCAAATTCCTACAAAATGTTGACTTTTAAGTTGTGTGCCAGCTAATGGACCTGCTTTTCATTATATCAAGAAAGTCCAGTCATTTTAAATTGATACTCACATTGATTTTCATTTTGCTGGGGGCATAACCACCATGTTGTCTGGATTCCGCTCTTGTTATTGTCCTTTGTGTTTTGAAAGTATTTGCCATCTTTCAGTGTTGGGTTAACAACACCTACTTTATTGATTGAGACGCTTAAATATTTGTTTTATAATCAATGCGTCAGTTCAATGGTAATCATGGCATTCGCTTCTGTTGAGGTTTTTGCGTGATGTTGAGTTTCAAATCTTACCAAATATGGCAGAAGTTGATGAAATTTGTAGTCATATTTTCTTCCTCTTATTTCATTTTCTTCTTGTGCTATTTGAGGATAATTTAATTATTGGGCCCATGTGTTTGGTTAAATTGTTTTTTCTAATGGATCTATGCTGTCTGTTGATGGCCTAATACTCCTTTTCAGTTTAATTTGATTGATTTTTATATATATTTATTGTGTTTAGTTTATATTTTTAACTTTTGTTTGTTTGTTGTTCTTAATTTTATTTATCAGTTTAAACTGAATGTTTGTATCAGCTAATCTTTAACAATTATTGAGCTCACATTCTTGTTTTGTTGTTTGCCATCCACATTTATGGTGCCATAGATTAAACAATCTTTATTTTGTTTTAACTGTATTCACCTTGTCCTGCAATGAATTTCATGGCTGTCAAGTATAATAGGGAAACTATATTTGTATACTAGCAATAAAGTTTGGTAATAAAAGTGATATTATCTCCTGATAAAAGTAATATTATCTCTTATAGGGGCTAGCGATAAGTCCCTAAGGGTGTGTTTGGTAATGGGGAAGAGAGGTGAAAATTTCATTCTCTCCCTTTTCTATCCACTTTTAATTGATGTGAGATGGAACTACCTTAATAATCCTACTCATTGTTACTTAAATTTTCAATCATCACTCTCTATCTTTTCATTTAAAAAGCTTATTTTGTTTATCCTTATTTATTTTATTTTCAGTTAGTATCCATTATCCTGTTACATCTTTTCCTCCCTTCGCCTCCAATTTCCAAATTTTTCTTTTTTCTCCTCTTTTCACCTCTTATTGCAAATTCCAAATGGACCCTAATTAGAGGCTGTGAACACTATTTTTCAATAGAATAAACATACAAGTTCTTGGACAGATAAGAAGACTATTCCTTTTCTGCTTGCCAATCTTAGGTTCTTTTTCAGTCTTCTTTTGCTTGTCAGGTGATCTCATGTTCTTTATTGATTTTTATCTGTGGCAGAAGCTCAGTATATGATTCCTCCTTGGGTGCTTGCTTTCATGTACTGCATTCTAGCTGCCTGGATGATATTGTCAGGGTGACAGCAGGAGACATAGTCAATGTTTTCTCCCAATCAATGCAGAGTACAGATAGTCCAGAGCTCAAGGTTATTGTGGCTTGCCCTTTTCCTCATCTAATTAAAAGGCCATTCTTTGCTTTTACTTGTCTGTTGGGACGAATTATATATGTTCCAAGATTTTCATTGAAATAATTTGCAAAATCTTTTCAGGTTGCAATGTGCTCTGCTTACATTCGGATTGTGAAAATATGTCCGCCTCATGTCTGGAGGCCTGGAATCCTTGTTGATATACTTTGTTCTGTGAAACCCTGCTATGCTTTTATTGATTGTATTCATGCAGTGATGGGTACACTCAGCCCTAGTGTTGTTGGGGATGAAGTGACTGGTGGTAGTATCAGTGGTCTGTCATCTCCCAATGTCAAAGGAATTTCCAGTTCAGTGGGAGAGAAACGACTGGCAGATGATGAGGAAGGTTTGAAAAGAAAACGCCAAAAGATGGAGGCAGAGGGAGTTGTTTACAATTTTAGTGTTCAAGTTGGTGGTGAATATACTGGAAAATTTACACATGAACGAGACAAAGAGTACGCAGATTACATGAGGGGTTTGCTCATCTCATTCATTGGCTTTTTGAAGCCAGGTGACTTTAAAGATGGTCCTTTGAGACCAGAAACTGCATTAACAGCTCTTAGCATGCTCTGCATTGTCTTCTGTAACTATGCAAGGACCAAATTGGCAATTGCTATTTTTCGACAAATGCGAGCTTGGATACCTTGGATATGTGAACAGGTTAATGCATCATTTGAGGCCCTAGCAGCTACAAAGTTAAAAAACTTATTTTATTTCTATCCTATTAATTTGATTGATATCTATCTTTCAGGGGAAGGAAAGCACTGCACTCACATTTGATTTATCCATCTATTTGGAAGCAGCTCACAACATGTTGCTTATGCAAAGTAAGCAATCAACCTGGCTTCTTTGTTCAATCACCTGCATCCGTCAACTCCAACCCAACTTACCATGTGGTCTTTGCTGCTTATTTACCTTTTTCCTTCAGTGTCAATTGTTTTTCCTTGTTTTTTCAAACAAGAGGCCCTTCTTCTGAACTTGAGTTGAGCGCATCACTCATTTGTCAGGTAACCATCATTTTTGTGACTGGTATATGCTTGTCTTTTATCCTGTTTTTGGGCAAAGTTGTTTGATGTGAAAAGCATCAAGTTTTGATCCTGCATGTATATCTCTACTGCATCAATGGCTTGCCCAGACCCCAGAGAGTTAGGCCTGTCCGCTTATCAGGTGATCTCAACATTTATGTGCAGTATGGACTTGCAGCCCGCTTACCATGCACTGCTGAAACATGAGGCTTAATCTCATGGGACTTGGTGTACTTTCAAGTTAAGTTCTTTATGATCCCATCCGATCAGTGGCTTGGATGTAAAACAAAATGATGTTTGAACCTGCATGTTTTTTTTTGGAAACCCTCTCTCTCTCTCTCTCTCTCATTGGATCCCTACAGCTTGCAAGAGCTTGCAGATTTGAGACACTGCATCCTTATATGATATTAATATCTTTCCTTAATGCAGGCTCTCTTCCTGCGGACAGTTGGCTTTTTGAAGATGAGCATGATGGCTGCCTTCATAGCTCAGATGCCTTAAGCTGCGACCAGCTTGCACTGACCGACTTTCTACATACTGTGCTAAAACTTCCATGGACTCATTCTCTTCTGACTACCCAAGCTCACTCACTCTCAAAAACAAAATGCCTCTCTGTTCAAATTTTCTCCAAGGTTTGCAATAGATTAAAGTCGCAGAATCTTCAACTCATGGACTTGGCTCTTTGTGATGAAGCTGAAGAAGTCAGAGCCGAATGTGTTATTTCTCTGCCAGTGGTTATCTTGTTTTCAGGAGCTGGTCTAATTCCACAAGTGTTGAGAAGAATGGAGTAAGTTAATCTCTGCTTTCTCATATTTAACTAGTTCTTCAATTTCACTATTTTGGAGTTATATGGACAAACCGCATGAGTCAGCCACCTAGCCTGGTATCTCTAACTAAGCTATACTTCTGAAATGATGCAAGAGTCACCAAGCATTGTGAAAGAATTTCTCTTCTTCAGAAGTGGAATACAAATTGGAAAAATCACAAACAAGCTTGAGCAACTAGTTTTCTGTTTTGAATTTTCTTTCCTAGTGGTGGTTCCTCACAATTTCAAGGATTTTCATTTTCAAGACCATTTGGAATTTCTATACATATATACCCAGCATTCACTTATGCCTACCATTTGTTTCTTTTTAAAAAATTGTTATCTCCTTATTTCTTGCTAATATTTTATGTATTGTTTCTTAACTTGCAGGTCCCTTGGTAAAGATAAGTCTGATCTGGTTAATAAAATGGTTCCCTATTCCATTGGTTACCTGTCATGTCTTCATGCATTGCATAATTCTGTTGAGGATCCATGTGAAAATCCTTGCAGACTCTTCTCTAATGACTGTGGGAAACAAACAGATACATTGAAGCTTTTGTTGGAAGGGTTCTGGTGTTCGCAGTGCAATAGAAGAATTTCACATAATCAAGATCAATACTTCAAAGTTCTGGACATGACTCAGGGTCAAAAGATGGATCTCGATTTTGACTTTTCTTATCTTTATTCTCTCTTTTTTAAGTTCCTTCATTATGAGTCATCTGATGAGGTTCAAGTTACCAGTGTTGGGATGATTTCACGTGTCCTCAAACATACAACTAAAGATACCCTGCTTGCAACAAGAGTTCAGTGGATACAGTCTATTGAGTTTTTGCTCCTCCACAAGAAGAAGGCTGTAAGGGAAGCATTTTGCACACAGATTAGTAGCTTCCTTGAGGGTTACATTCTTGACTGCTTATTTGTTGATGTTGATGGGGAGTCATATGGTAAAACGAAAGAACAGAAATTTTTGGACAAACTAAAGCATGCTTTGGCTGCAACTGAAGATGTTCAGATACTCGAGACTCTTTTGGAGTCGACGGCTGAGATTATGCATGCTGTTAATATCCATGGGCAACTTTTCCTATTCGCACTTATTTTATTGGTTGATCAGCTTGACAATCCTCATGTAATTGTAAGGATGACAACATCAAGACTAATTCTTAGATCATGCTTTTTCCACCTTAGAGGAGGATTTGATCTAATCTTTTCTAAGTTTGTTTATATGCGTGATGAACTGTTTGATTATCTCTGCGCCAGGCTTGTAAGTCGGCCAGCAATGATTCGAGAGTTTGCAGAGGCTGTTGTTGGTATTGAGACTGAGGAGCTTATCAAGAGAATGATTCCTGTCGTTCTTCCAAAGCTTGTGGTTTCCCAACAGGATAATGATCAAGCTGTCATCAATCTACAGGAGCTGGCAAAGCATTTGAATACAGATTTGGTACCATTGACTGTTAATTGGTTACCTAAAGTGCTTGCTTTTGCTCTTCTCCGAGCAGATGGACAGGAATTGCACTCTGCTTTGTATTTTTATCATATCCAAACTGGATCAGATAACAAAGAAATTTTTTCAGCCGCTTTACCAGCACTTCTTGAAGAACTTGTCTGCTTTCATGGTGACGGTGATTTGGATGCGAATGATAAAAGGTAATGCATGCACTGCTAGACTTAAAAACTCTTTTTCTTCAACAGAAAAGGGGATATAACTTATATCTAACTATGGCAAAATGGTTTCCAGTAGATAGTGTGACTGCAACGAGATCAAACCAATACAGTCATGGTTCAACATAATTCTTTCTTGGTTTAGATGATGAATGTTTAGCCTAGGAGAATAGGGTTTTAAATGTTAGGTTCATTAGCTTTTTGGCTGGCAAGTGATTGAGTTTCGTTGTGTTTTTCCCCTTTTCCAATAAATGTTATTATCCTATAGAAGAGAATGTAGACCTCCAGTCCAAACCATGGCTAAAGGAGGGCAGTTTCATGGAGGCAGACATGCTCAGGGTATCTTGCCAAGCAATAATGGGAACAAAAACAAATCTAGCTCCAAGTAGGTGGGCTAAGGTCATGACAACAATGACAATGGTGATCTGTTATTGGTTCCATTTGTGAGTCTATTCTGAGGGCATTAGTCATGCAGAGTGTATGGTGTGTCCCACACTTAATGAATCTATGACTCTTTAGTAGGTCACACCTTGATAATTATAAAAAAAAAAATCAGACTCAACCATCAATCTTATCATTATTTGTTTAGTTGGGAACTCAAAGATCATCTCAATCAAAGGCTCTTGCTGCTAATAATGTTAAAATTGTTTTAGAGTGAATTTCAATGCATTAAAATTATTTAATTGTTAGAAGGACCAACATATTTTAAATTAATCATCCAAATTTTCTAAAATATTTGTCCCATCTAAAATAATGATTCTATAAGATTTTGTTATATATTCCAATGCTTGAGTGAATGGATCCAAGGGACCCACATGTTTAAGGTCCTGCTTTTATGGGGCTACGTTGATAATTATATAAAATCTAATATGATCACGAATCTTTTCACTGCTTGTTTAGCTAGGAACCTAAAAATCATCCAAATTAAACACTTATGTGAGTCAAAAAAATCGAAATAATTTAAGGGTGAATATCAATCCATTAAAATTATTTGATTACTATATAAAATTTAAAGCTTTTAATTAAATATCTATACCTTCTAAAGTGTTATTCCCATCTAGATGAATGATTTATGAATGTTTATAGCATTCTAATGCTTGAGTGAATGGATCTAAGTGACTTTCATATTTTACATATGATTTTATACTTTTTGAGGAGTTACAGCCCAAACAGGACTTTGATTGAGATGATTTTCATTGTCATGGTTAAATAAATGATGTTAAATACAATGATCAGATTCGATTTCATATAATGATGGAGGTGGGCCCAAACAAAGAGGCCCCACAAAAGTACTTTGGTGGATTACATGCACACATACATGTATATATTGGAGGGTATCATGGCAGTTCGAATGTTGGATAATAATAAAAAAATACAGAAAAATGCATCTCTACTAGTCGAATTAAATTGTAGAAGGCACTAACTAGGAGAATATGTTGCATGATTCTTATGGATCATTTGCAGCTAATGGAAGAGTAATCATACACAACTGCTTGGTGACACTGCAATGCTTGTTTGGATTTTATCTTTTCCATTGAGCATTTCTAAGGGCCAATTTGGTGGCAGGAACCATTTGGATGTGCTTTAGAAGGGTCTTTGACATATTACAAGCAACACTAAATTGACAATGCATTTAAAATGTTAGTCTAGATGTACTTCCTCAACCTTTGTTTCATAGTCCACCTGATGATAGGTGGTGTATTGCTGAGATGGTAAAACCTATTGAATTTGTTTTCATAAACTCAACTGGAAAAAAGGGACAAGTAAATAGGTCCAACTCCAACCATTTGCATGTAAATCTTTCCTAAATGTAGTGTGTTTGATTGGGGGAATTATCTTGTTCTATCTAAACTTATTTGTTGCATGTGGACATCATCTGCCACTGTTCTCTGGTTTGATTTTCAGGACAGAAAGAATTCCTCATGTGATCCAAGAAGTTGCCAGAATCCTCACGGGTTCTGATGATCTTCCGGGGTTCTTAAGGAATCACTTCGTTGGTCTTCTTAACAGCATTGACCGGAAAATGCTTCATGCTGAGGATCTATTCCTGCAAAAGCAAGCATTAAAACGTATAGAAAAGCTTATTGAAATGATGGGCTCTCATCTAAGTACATATGTTCCCAAATTAATGGTTCTTCTAATGCATGCTGTTGAGAAGGAAATGCTCCAAAATGATGGTCTTTCTGTCTTGCTATTTTTCATCAAGCAGTTAGCCAGGGTATCACCCTCTAGCATGAAACATGTCATCTCTCAAGTTGTTGCTTCCCTTATCTCCTGCTTGGAAAGATACCAAGAAAATCCTTCTTTACATTTGGATAAAAATGTTAATATTTTGGAAGAACTTGTAGTTAAGAATGGGCTATTACTGAAGCACCATATGAGCGAACTCCCTTTGTTACCACCAATTCCATCACTATTGGAAGTAAACAAAGTAATACAAGATGCACGTGGAACAATGACCTTGATGGATCAGTTGCGCAAATTTGTTGATGGTCTAAATCATGAAAGCTTAAATGTGAGATACATGGTGGCTTGTGAGTTAAGCAAATTGTTAGATTGTCAGAGAGAACATGTTACAGCTGTGATAGGAGGTGATGTCCCTTCAGATTTGGATGTTGTGAGCTCTTTGATTACATCCTTGCTTAGAGGGTGTGCAGAGGAGTCAAGGACTTCTGTGGGCCAGCGTCTGAAATTAGTATGTGCTGATTGCCTTGGAGCACTTGGTGCCGTGGACCCTGCCAAATTCAAGGGAATATCATCTCAACGCTTTAAGATTGAATGCTCAGATGATGATCTTATTTTTGAATTGATTGACAAGCATCTTGCTCGAGCGTTTAGAGCTGCATCTGATACTATTGTTCAAGATTCAGCTGCACTGGCTATACAAGAGCTGCTAAAGCTTGCTGGTTGCCAGGCATCACTAGATGAGAATGTTGCAAGTTATACAACACAGCCGCGGAAGGGAAAGGAATCTGTATACATGTCTGAATCCTGTGACACAACTGATTTCAATCAGTTGAACGTGAGGGGTCAGAGACTGTGGGCTCGGTTCTCGAACTATGTTAAAGAGATCATTGCCCCATGCCTGACATCAAGGTTCCAGCTTCCAAATGTGGCTGATTTGACATCTGTTGGACCAATATACCGGCCTTCTATGTCATTTAGAAGATGGATATACTCTTGGATTAGGAAGTTGACTGTACATTCAAGTGGTTCTCGTGCTGGTATTTTCAATGCATGCCGGGGCATTGTGCGGCATGACATGCAAACGGCCATGTATTTGCTACCATATTTGGTCCTTAATGCTGTCTGCCATGGTACTCCTGATGAACGCCATAATATCACTGAGGAGATTCTCTCTGTACTAAATGCAGCAGCTTCAGGAAACACTGGAGCTGCAGTTCATAATGTTGCTGGGAGGCAGAGTGAAGTCTGCATTCAGGCTGTATTTACTCTACTTGATAATCTTGGGCAATGGGTGGATGATCTCAGACAAGAGGTTGCTCTTTCTCAATCTCTCCGTGCTGGGATCTCTAAAGCGTCCAAGGCAAAGAATCAAACAATGGAGTCCTTATCCAACTTAGATCAACTCCTTACACAATGTAATAATGTCACTGAGCTGCTCACTGCCATTCCAAAAGTCACCCTTGCAAGAGCATCCTTCCATTGCCAAGCTTATGCTCGTTCATTGTTGTACTTTGAGTCATATGTGCAAAGCAATTCTGGTTCTTTCAACCCAGCAGCTGAGAGTAGTGGTGTATTTGCAGATGAGGATGTATCATTCTTGATGGAGATATACAGTGGTTTGGATGAACCAGATGGTCTCTCTGGCTTGGCCCATCTAAGGAAATCATCTAATCTAAATGACCAACTTAGGATAAATGAAAAGGCTGGTAACTGGGCAGAAGTTTTAACTTCATGTGAGCAAGCTTTGCAGATGGAACCTACTTCCATTCAAAGACATTCAGGTGTCCTTAACTGTCTTCTAAATATGTGCCACCTTCAGGCTATGGTTACTCACGTTGATGGATTAATTACCAGGATATCACAACACAAAAAGACTTGGTGCATGCATGGTGTTCAGGCGGCTTGGAGGCTTGGGAGATGGGATCTGATGGATGAATACCTTTCTGTTGCTGGTGATGAAGGTTTAGCTTGTAGCACCTCTGAGAGCAATGCCTCCTTTGACATGGGTCTTGCCAAGATTCTGCAGTCAATGATGAAGAAAGACCAGCTCATGGTTGCAGAAAAAATAGCCCAGGCTAAACAAGCGTTGCTAGTTCCTCTAGCAGCTGCAGGTATGGAGTCCTACATGCGTGCATACCCATTTGTTGTAAAGCTTCACATGCTTCGTGAATTGGAAGATTTCAATACTCTCCTAGCTGATACTTCTTTCCTGGAAAGATCATTTCATTTGGATGATCCAAAGTTTGCAAAAGTAATGGAGGACTGGGATAACCGTCTCAGACTTACACAGCCTTCATTGTGGGCAAGAGAGCCACTGTTAGCTTTTCGCAGGTTGATCTTCAGTGCAAGTAACCTTGGTGCTCAAGTTGGAAACTGCTGGCTCCAATATGCAAAGCTCTGCCGTTCTGCTGGCCATTATGAAACAGCTAATCGTGCAATCTTAGAAGCACAGGCTTCAGGTGCACCAAATGTTCACATGGAGAAATCTAAGCTTCTTTGGAGTACCAGAAAATCTGATTGTGCCATTGAAGAATTGCAGCAATCATTGCTAAATGCGCCAGCAGAACTTTTGGGTGCTGCTGCTATTTCATCACTTACCAGTCTCTCACTTGTTGTGCCGAATCTGCCATCAGTTTGCACAACTCAGTTGTCAAATGATAACCAAGATGTGGCTAAAACCCTCCTCCTTTACACCCGATGGATTCATCACACTGGCCAGAAGCAGAAGGAAGATGTCATAAATCTATACACTAGAGTTAGGGAACTGCAACCCAAATGGGAGAAGGGATATTTCTTTATGGCTAAATATTGTGATGATTTGCTGGTTGATGCCAGGAAACGACAGGAAGACAACCAAGAAGGGTTGATGGATTCACAATCTAGATCAAGGGGCATGGTATCAATGTCTGTTGGTGGTACTATTTCTGTAAATACTGCTGCTGAAGAAAAACCTTGGTGGTCTTATCTTCCAGATGTTCTATTATTTTATGCTAAAGGACTTCATAGAGGCCATAAAAATCTTTTTCAGGCACTGCCAAGGTTGTTAACTCTCTGGTTTGAGTTTGGAAGCAAATACCACAGAGATGGTCTGTCATCAAATAAAGCATTGAAAGCTGTGCATGTGAGGGTAGGGAATAATGGCTGCTTAACTGATTTTGGTTTCTATGAATGTTATTTGATGGTGGCATCTGTATATGCTAAAAAATATGAGTACTCCACATTGGACCAATATGGCAGTATAGCACAGAATCGTGAGATGTGGTCCTTTATCAGTCTGGTGCCTCGGTGAATGTGCTTCATCCTTATCTTCAGTTCAGTTTGCTCATTATGTGGCCTAGAGGCCCTAGACATACTGAGTGAATCTCGAACTTTGGTTATTTCTATTTCTTAAAGGAAATTACATGCTATATGATTGGGTGTGAAAGAATATTAACTGCAGTTTTTGCTTTTGATGAATAGAAGAGGTGGAAATGTTATCTGCAGGTAGTCCTGCTCTGCATGGTGAGCCTGCAGGACTCCCTGTAGGTCTTCCACATTAGAAAGAGATTTGTGCTACTGTGCCATCTTTTCTTTCTTTCTTTTTTCCAATTTCTTTTAATGCTGCTTATGTTTGGAACCTGTAGGCATGTTTCTTCAAGTAACATTCTTTCCTTTTCCGTCACCTTCAGAACCCATATGCCCATATGAAGTATTTACAGCTATTTTCTCCTTTTCTTTTTTGCTTGCTTCTTTTTCAAGGTCATGAGCATCATGCGAGGCTGCTTGAAGGATTTGCCAACTTATCAGTGGTTAACAGCTCTACCTCAGCTGGTTTCTAGAATCTGCCACCAAAATGATGAAATTGTTTGGCTGGTCAAACATATCATTACCTCTGTTCTGCAGGAGTACCCACAGCAAGCCCTGTGGATCATGGCAGCTGTTTCAAAATCTACTGTTGCTGCAAGGCGTGATGCAGCAGCAGAGATCATACAAGCTGCACGTAAAGGGTCTGGGCATGGGAGTGAGATGAATGGCCTTTTTGTTCAGTTCGCCAGCCTAGTAGATCACCTGATCAAGCTTTGCTTTCATGCAGGACAGCCAAAGGCAAAAACAATAAATATCTCGACAGAGTTCAGTGCATTGAAACGGATGATGCCACTTGGAATCATCATGCCTGTTCAACAAGCCCTTACTGTCACCCTACCTGCATATGATGTGAATCTGGCTAATTCCAAATTTGATATCTTCTCAGCTGCAGATTATGTTACTATATCAGGAATAGCTGATGAAGCTGAGATCCTTTCATCTCTTCAGCGGCCAAAGAAAGTATGTACTTTTATTTCAAGTTTCCCATGTTGGTTTAGATATTTTTTGAGTCTCAAATTATCTTCACCAGGATTACTTTCCATCCTACCTAGTAGCTTTCGAAGTAGCATTGAAATTTATTCCTCAGGATGCAATCAGGACTTCTTGCCAAGTGGTGATAGTGCAATAGAGTGAGTTCCCATGTGTGTGCGATTGGTATCCATCACCAAATATGCATCTGGTGTGTGTTGTTCTATCTGGTTGCTCAACAATTCACTTTGTTGCCTCTCTCTCTCTCTCTCTCTCTCTCTCTCTCTCTCTCTCTCTCTCTCTCTCTCTCTCTAGTTAGTTGTTGACATTGCTGGCTGTGTGAACTGTTTAAAGGGTTCATACCCATTCATGTTTTGGAAATTTCCTTCTTCTTAAAGATTTCTTCTTTTGTTTACAACACAATTTGTCATATCTCAACCATTATTTGTCATTCACTGCTATAACTTGAACAGAGTAACCCAAGTGCATTGAATTGCGTTCAACTTTTCTTCTCAAATGATTTGATACGTTCTTCTTTTCAGGTTGTTTTTCGTGGGAGTGATGGCATTGAGTGCCCTTTCCTGTGTAAACCAAAGGATGACCTTAGGAAGGATGCACGTATGATGGAGTTCACTGCAATGATAAACCGTCTGTTATCCAAATACCCTGAAAGTCGGAGGAGAAAGCTCTACATCCGCACCTTTGCTGTGATCCCACTCACCGAGGACTGTGGCATGGTAGAGTGGGTTCCTCATACACGTGGTTTGCGCCATATTCTTCAGGATATCTATATAACCAGTGGGAAGTTTGACCGACAAAAGACGAATCCTATGATTAAGCGTATATATGACCAATGTCAAGGTAAGATGCCCGGAGATGAGATGCTGAAGACAAAAATCCTTCCAATGTTTCCTCCTGTTTTCCACCGATGGTTCTTGACTACATTCTCTGAGCCAGCTGCTTGGTTCAGGGCTCGGGTTGCATATGCACACACTGCTGCTGTGTGGTCAATGGTCGGCCATATTGTGGGCCTTGGTGACAGGCATGGTGAGAACATCCTATTTGATTCCACCACTGGTGATTGTGTACATGTTGATTTCAGTTGCTTGTTCGACAAAGGCCTGCAACTAGAGAAGCCTGAGTTGGTGCCTTTCAGGCTAACCCAGGTAAGGAAAAAGAAAATAAAAACAGATAGATTATCTTGTTGTGTCTAATACAAGAAGGGAGTCATAATTAACAATTAATGAATGTGCAGAACATGATTGATGGCTTAGGCATCACTGGGTATGAAGGCATTTTTTTGAGGGTCTGTGAGATCACACTTACAGTGCTGCGAGCCCATAGGGAAACTTTAATGAGCGTACTGGAGACCTTCATCCATGATCCTCTCGTAGAGTGGACGAAATCACACAAGTCTAGCGGTGTAGAGGTTCAGAATCCTCATGCGCAGGTTTGAGAAATTTAATCTCCGCCGCCTTTCTTATTGCTATTTCTGTTGTTACTTTTGTAAAGTCAACAGTGTTTAGCACATTGCTTGTTGAGTTGTAGGATAGTTTTGGTTGAAATATTGATTAAATATATCTCAATTTGCTGTGTGATGAATTCAGAGGGCCATGAGCAACATTGAAGCAAGGTTGCAAGGAGTTGTTGTTGGTGTTGGGGCAGCCCCATCATTGCCTCTAGCAGTAGAAGGACAAGCTCATCGTTTGATTGCCGAAGCCGTGTCACACAAAAACCTCGGGAAAATGTATATATGGTGGATGCCTTGGTTCTAGTGGCTAAAGCTGAAGACTAGGATGCAACATATCAGAAAGGGGCATGTCGTTTTGTTTTGGTTCGCGTCTCCTATATAGGATTTTTGTATGCAAGCAAAATGCTGTATCTTGCCCCCCCCCCTCCCTGCAGGGATTATTATTGTTCTCCATCGAGAAATGTCATGCATGGAGTAAAATAATAATCCTTTGGGAAGATCAACTATGAAATTCTTGAAGTTCATGATGACATCAGATCTAAAAAATTGAATCCGATGCCAATGTGATGATATAATTATTATAAGAGTCCGATCAACATTAGCTTCTCATTGACAAGCATATTCTTTCCTGTCGATTGGGATATTGAGCCATTGTTTTGGAAAAATTCTTTTTTGCGAAATCTAATTTTATCCATTTTACGATATTTTGAATTTATTTCCAGTTTTAATTAGAAATTATTATGTTTGCTACTTTTTTACTCATTGTTCACTTGATAGTTTTGCAGGGCATTAAAAATCTGAACGTATTATGACAGGCATATGGTGCATAATCATGGGTGATATTGCGGTGTCCGAAAGCGGATTAATCTAGTTCTATTCATTCATTTCACTTCCAACCCCCCCCCCCTTCTCCCCCTAGCTTCGCATATGCGCTGCTGGAATATTGCATCTCATAAGCTCGATGAGATCAATCTTTTGAGCAATCCCGTTGTAAATAAAAAGCGTAAAGATTATTGGAATCTGCGCTTCAATGCAAAATTCAACCTTTTCTTTAACGACTGAACTAGGAGCAACATAGTACCCTTTTTTTTTTTTTTTTTAACTTTATTGAAAAAAAGAATTACGGAGCCATGTCATTTAACAGAGTTGAGAAGATCATATCCATATCCCCGACGTTCATCAAGGTATCGCTGATTCACCAGCCAATCATCCTTGTACTTCAGGCACGACAGCAGGCTTGTTCTGAATACATCCAAGGTCTTCATCATCTTCAGATCTTGATTTTCCAGGATTCTAGATATTTTTGCCATCATCCTTTTCATTTTGGTTCCAGAATGCACGAACGATCCAACCCTGTTACCTGGCACTGGCGACCTCTTTTGATTCTTCTGATAAATTCAGGTTCAGGTGGTAAGCTTACGCTGTGTTTGCTCAGGAAGAGAATGGAGAGCAAAGAATCTCAAATTTATTATTAATATTCAGGATATCATTGCTAGAGCCGCCCATCAGTTTGCTCAACTAGATACACACGAATGCCTGAGATCCAAGATACAAGAAAACGGATGACCTCAGCTATAGATTAATGGGCAACAAGCGTCTCTTTTGAAATAAATACAACGGAATTGGTATCTGCGAGATATTACAGATGCTGCAGCTAAACGGGGTCATGCTTCTCCGCTGGTAGGATGGAAAGCACCCAAATTTCAAATCATGCTGCCAGCACGATTATCACAATGAGCAAGATGATCCCAAATATCAACAAGAGCAAGCACGTCTGCATGACAACAGAAAAGAGTTAGTCACAGAATGGACTAGAGAACATCAAAGAATGAGGAAGAGAGAAATACCACACGCAACCATATCACATCAAAATATCAAAAGCTTCCAGTGCCCTCACATTGAATATGTGCTATTTTGTTCAGGCATCCATTGATCACATCATGGATAAGCTACAGCTCACAGATTTGATTGGACATAAAGAATGAGACTCAGAATGGTTAACAATGTTTGAATTTTATGACATGTATCCTCGATTCTCGGTTCAGGACCCACTGAATCAAGTGGCTGTCATGACATCACAAAGACATGGGGCCCTGCAGTAAAGTGTGTGGTATACGGAATGCCATCATATGCAATAATTACCAGTGATGAATTTGATCTTTGAGTTTTGGCTGCTTTTGTGAGCTGGGATTTAGCCTGAGAAGTTGCGGCATGGGAATTCTCAACATTGGACCCAATATCATCTGCAAGGATTATTGAGAGGCATAGGTTACCAAGCATAACAGGCTAAGGAGAGAGTAAGCAGCAAAACCAATTGATCAACAATTGCCAGGGAACTTACCAATCATATAGCCCTGGTCATGAACCAAAACTGCAAGATCCTTGAACATTTCATTCACCTCTCCAATCTGCTGCTGGACATCTTGGATCCCCTGTTCTCTTTCCTCAATGATTGCCTCATTGAAGACAATTTCATTATCCAGTAGCAACACTTCCTGCCTGCTAAATGGAAGGACAAGATTCAGGTTGACAAGTAAAAACACTTTCTGAATGCCCTTCTTAATTAAGCAAAGTCCTAACCATTAATTGGATCTAAGTGTGAAGTGCAGGGGCAGACCTAAGAGCCAGAATGGGTTGAATCTGAATCAAAAGGTAATGCATTTATGGCTACGAATGAACTAAAGCATTCTACAATACATATCCAACGAAAAAACGGACGGAAAGCTGAAAAAATAGAGGTTTCCTAGCCCACATAACCTCCCAAAAGGACAGAAGGTATCTGGCAGGTGGTGGAACAACATGTAACCCATATTTTCAGTGAACAACACTCATGTATCTTGCAGTCAAGTGCATCAGGTTGGTCAACTGTTGGCAGGCAACATGTGAACAAAACAAATTGATGCCGCCAAACAACAATGTTTATCTTTATCTAGGTTGTGGGATTTAGCCTAACTGTACATTCCACATTCAACACACATGATGGGGGCATTTGCAACCATGGTAGAGGGGTGTGAAGGGATCAAATATCAGGCTAATGTAAGTTCCCAAGCCTTTTTTTTTTTCTAACATATAATTTAGAAACAAAACAGGATATGACATTATCTCATTAAATAAAACAGGATATAACATTAACTCATTAATTTCTTGAACATATTTTTAAATTAGTTCAAAATAAGCATAGCTGCATAGCCCCCAAAAGGCATAGTTACCAAAGGATTTTCTGGATGTAGCAGAAACACAAACTCTCTGTCATATCATGATTGCAGAGAATACCACATTCAGACGCTCTATTTATTTGAAAACGATGGAGAATAATAGTTCAACTAAATACAGATGAGAAGACCTAGTAATCAGTTGATCACTATTGTGAAGTGAAAAAGAAAAAGAAAAACAATACTAGTTCAACAAAATACAAATGGGAAGTGCTAGTAATCAGTTCACCCCCATCATGAGTTCAAACAGAGAAATAACACTCTCTATACCTTATACAGATCAAGGTCTAGAACTGAGAGCATTTATGAAACATAAGCCAATACTAGAATAACGATGATGAAGTAATAGTGATAGTGATGGCTGGCTTCTTTCAGATGGAACACCATCTCAAAACCAAACTGCAATTGTTGGTGCATAGACAAAAGTGCACAAGAAGGAAAAAAAGGTACACAAGAAGAACTGACCTTCTAGATTCTACAAGAAGGGCATGCTCTTCTGGATCTTTTTCTGACTGTGTATCTACACCATTCACTTTATAGCTGCACTAGAATAAGCAGGGAATCAATCTTAGGGATATTCTCAATTTGAAATTGGAGGGATGGCTCCCATTTCATGGCAAGAGAAAAGATATCAACCAGAGAAACTCATTGCTCATAAAGGAAAATTACACAGATTCCCAAGATATCTAAATACATGAAACTAAAGCAACAATAGCAAATCACAAAAACTAAACTTGACAGTCTGCTAGATAATAAATAAACTGGACATAATCTGCTAGATGATAAATAAACTGGAAATAATCTGCTAGATAATATTCTTAGGCATTTTATGATCATTGCTAAACTACTTTAGGAAGAGGGAATGGCATGAATTAACAAAAACAAAGAAATACATTGGTTAAATATTTGGAAAGTTCTGTTGTCAGAAAAAGCCTCTTTTCATCCTTGGTATACAAGACTGAGAATTATGAAAATTTCACCAAAAAAAACTTAGGGCTTTCATGCTCAGCGTTTTGAAGAAAAAAGCAAAATCTAGGAAAAATCAAGGGAGCTTCTGAAATGTCCAAAAACAGATATTTATGGGAATTGCTCACTCAGGACATCTTCAACATGGTTGTGAAAAAACAGATGTATTGAGAAATCTTGGATTGAAGGCAATGTGATACATCACACACACATGTCCACGCAAATGGAAATAATCAAGGAGAGGGCCCACAATGTTGTTTTATGCTCCAACCTGTGTTCATTATGTTTCTGCTTCGAATCTACTATATATATATATTCATGGATGGGATTTTAAGTGTCCAAAACAATGAGGGCTCTGAACAAGAGTTGGCCCAGTACTTACTGTTTCTCTTTTAGAAAAGAATTTCATCTATTTTTTGTGTTTTTATAAAGGTCATTTCAATGGACAACTGTTTTATGCCCATCTAAACAATGAATTAAGCCTCTAATAAGTGGCATGGACCTATGGTAGGCCTGCAACAGATCATTTTCATCATAATTAATATGAAAATGTTTTGCAGATAGTTTCTTTATTATTGGTCAAATAAACAGCCATAAAATCAAACCAAGTATCAGAATTATGGCTTGAATCATTGCATGCACATTTCTCAAAATCATAAGACATCATGTTGATTGTCAAGCAGCTAGCTGTCATGGAGTCATGCATACACCAACTACAAGAAATGCAGAGATTTCCTGGCACTACATGGCAAAATGCTTTACCCAATCCAACTTTACCTTGTAGGAACAAAAGGAGAATATGCAGTTTCTCTCTCAGCTGCAAGTCGCTGAGCCTTTTGAAATTCTTTTAGAACTGCTTGGAAATCTTTTGCAAGCTTAGCGTCTGCAATCTTTTTGTTGGCCTGAATGTAGATAGGAGTCAAGATATAAGCATGACAACAATAAGACATTTGATTCATGCTCAAAATTAAATGATTGGCAAAAGTAAAAAAATTCCATTCATTGCAGGAAATTGACTTCAAGTGAAGACAACAAGGAAGATTAGTAATGATTATAACAGATTAAACAACCAGGTGATCACTAAAGCACATGCATGTGCTTAAGGATGCACATGCACGTGCTTAAGGATACACATGCATATGATTATGCAGAGATTCACAGAAACTTCGGGAAATTAAACTCCATCCATTGTGGAAAATTGGCTTCACATGAAGACAAAATGGAAGATTAATAATGATTATAACAGATCAAACAACCAGGTGCTCACTAAAGCACATGCCTGTGCTTAAGGATGCAGATGCATATGATTATGCAGAGATTCACTGAAACTTCAGATAATTAAATGGTCATGATTCAAAATTTTGATAACCAGTTCATAGAAAAAGAACATTAAAATGAATTGGATGGACTTTATGACCAGGCCATAAATCTATGTTCATGCAGAACCATGTATAAAAGATGAAATGGTCAGAATGCACTTCACTGATACATAATGGTGAAGCCAAAACTTGTTTTCAATGGAAAACTTCCCTACTATTCTTATATCTACTTTCCATGAATTACCTCCTAAATATCAAAACAGTGATCGTGAAATCAAACCAAGTTCATATTTGTTTCTCTCCAGTGCTACCGAGACCTCCTGCTATCGGGCATCAAAACTTCATCTGCCTGAGCAGGAGACCAGTTGACATCACACTTAGGAATTGTGATGGTATGGAACGAAAAAAGAAGAGGGAAACAAAAGGAAAATAACAGAAAAAAAATCCTTCCAACATGAGATAACAGGAAGAGGTGGTGGTGACTCACGCTGACTTCAGAATGGTGATCCACTTCACTAGCTTGTTTTAGTTTGGCTGATGTGTCTTTCACCAACTGCCCAATATGTAGCCTTGTCTTGCGCCTGCCAGGAAGAAAAGGGCTCATTAAGTGGGAAATGGACCTGTAAATAAAATGATAGACATAATGCCTGCATATATCCTTTATTTATTTATTTATTTCTGCTCTTTTCTCAAAGATTGCTTAAGGATCCAGTTTTGTACACATCAAAAATGAGTATATGTCATTTTATATTCCATCAATTATGTACTAAAGGCGTTGATTTCTAGTGCATGAAAAATACATACTAACATTAAGCAAATTTCTTACATATTTAACAGTATTTTTTATCCTCCAACTAGTAGATTCAAAGGAGAGGTTGAATGATTGTATGTATTCCCAAACTACTTTCACAGAGAGAAGAAGAGCGGATTGTGGCCCATCTGCAAAAATATTGAGAACAATTAAGTGGACTTCACTTTGAAGAATTATTTGCCCTTTTCAGATAAAGATTATAATTTCATTTCCTCGCTCACTAAAATTTTATGATATTCAATTGAAAAAAGATGAAACGTCGCCTAATCATAGAATTCAGAGTTATTTTCCTCTTCATAAACAAGAAACCTGCAGAGGGTGTTCCATCAATTCCCCTTGATCGGAACCCCAAAACCCAAGAAAAAACATCTACTCTCAATTCAAACCGAGACAACCAAATGAACATCGGAAATAAAAAATTCAAGCATGAAACCAGAAGAAACCTGCACAAGAATGAAGAATCGACAACACTCACAGTTTCTCCCGCAGCTCAGGCGTGTCTTTGGGCGTCCCCAGCGTGTTGACGAGGCGCTGAAACGTTGAGACGGCAGTGTTGATCTGGAAGACACCAGAAGCAACAGCCTGCGTCGAATCTTGCTTTCCATTTATGAATTCCCGCCGCGAGGGGAGCGGACGGCCCGATTCCAGGTCTTCGAAACTCATCCCACTCCTGAATTCTCCCACTACCGATCACGGAAAACGTAGATGCGGAGTTTCCAGCAAGACTCGACGATGCTCTTCAGGTATCAAGATCGGAATTTCAGGGAAAAAAGGGGCAAATTAGGGTTTTAGATGGAAGTCAGAAAGAGGAAGAGGAAGAAGAAGAAGAAGGAAACGACCACGGAAAGGCAACAAAATTCGGAAGGAAGGTTCGCAGGCTATTAAACAATGAATTTAATTAATTAACTAATTATTATTATTTTCATTATTGAGAAATATCACGTAGAAGCAGATGCACGTGAATTTCGTGAACATCTTCTCCCCACGCAAAATCTACCAGAGCTTCAAAAGACGATCTGATCAATTCATTAAAAACGAAAACTTAACTAGACATTTCCGAAGATTCCATCCCGATCCGGAATTCGATAAGATGCACAAACAGACAGCAATCATAGTCATCGGTAAAATCGTCGTCAATAGATTGACTTCATTTCATTAGTTTTGTGTGGACCGTCTTATTTCCGGTACAGATTTCACGTGATGTTAGATTTAACTACATGACGCTTAGACCAAGGTTACTATTGTTGTGTTGTGCTGTTTTGTATGGGTGTGCTTTGGACGGCAAGTTCCGCAGACGGGCGACGCTGACACGGTGTCTTGTAATATGAGACGAGGAAATTTCTGCCCGATTTAAATGAAAGGTGGAGGTGGGGAAAGTTTTCTTTTTTTTCTTTTTTTTTTTTTAAATTTTAATATTCATGTGCCACGTGACATTTTAACTATTTAATTATTCTATTTATTAT
>JAYJMB010083089.1:2498-21544 GCA_036873735.1 Pouteria campechiana | reverse complement strand
TTTTTTTTGGCTGTCGCACGGCTTTATCTGTTTCTCATGACAAGGTGCCATACACTTTCCTAGTAACCGTTGACGTCGTGAGTGAATATGCTAATTATTTGATTTTTAAAATTAATTGCCCTAGAGTTAAAATTAAAAAAATTAAAAACTCAAGGATCTGATTGGAAAAGTTCCTTTAAATTTTAATATTAAGTTTTAAACATTTGTAAATTAACAATACATTTTTCGTAATAACGAAAATACCGTTCCGCGAGACAAGGCCAGCAGGAATCGTCTTGGTGTGCAGCTTTTACACGTGATTAAGAGCAGCAGCAGCAGCAAATATCAGCATAAAAAGGATGAGCAAAAGATAAGTAAACAATGAAATAGGGCGATGACGCTAGCATTAAATTGAACTTAGGAATGGCAGCGTCTCTACCCACTTTCAAGTTCTCAACAGCACGCCCAACGTTGAGCATTCAGATCCATTGGCAGACATTGGACGGCCTTGCAAGTCGGGATGCAGCACACTTGTCCGTCCTTTGTCCGGTGACAGACTATGCGAATCACTGGCGCGGAGGACTATGGTACCTCCCACCACCAGACCGCCTAACTAGGCGGCCAAGATACTCGTGTCTCGCCGAAGACCAACATACATCCAACCCCTACCCATCACCGTGCCACGTGGCAGCCGCGTTGCGCGTAATATCTAAGTTGCTCTCAAGCAAAAGTGCAGAACAATGGACGGCTAAAAAATCCTCCAGTTTTAGCCACCAGCTACCTGCAAGTAATTAAATTATGTGTTTGTGGATTTAATTACCTTTGCTCATCATCGTCACATTACTGGCGATCGTGTATGCCGAAGAGGCGATTAGGATGCCGAGATACTATTTTAGCTGAATAACGTGGAATTGGATGCCCAGCTCGCAATCTACTACCATCCAAACGCGCCATCGTCTTCTCGCATGGCAAAGCCATCGAGAGTCACGACATCTCACACCAAATGCCTTCAAAAGTCAAAACCGCTCTCAAGGGCGTGACTGGATCATAGTAATTTTTAGTTAATATTTTTAATTATAAAAATATGTTATATTTTTAGTATACTGCTTGACTGGGCAGTAAAATATTGTAATTATATGCAGGCAGACAATGGAAAAAAGAAGAAGAAAAAAGAATTACAAAACATGGCATGCTAAATGAAGGTAATCTATCTTAAAACGAGGTAACGGCTTTCTAAAAATGATGATTTTTTAAAAATAGTAAATTTAAAATAAAAGGGGTGGATGATATAGCCTCCCGCATTGGAGGGGAACCGAAGAGGATGATTGGGAGTTTAGTAAAAACAATTCACAAGATCAATTGATTCAGGAAGCTTGTATACCTGAGTTCTTCTCTACATTCAACCAGAATAGTTACAAAACATATTTGACAGTGGAAATAAAGCAATGGCATGTATTTTCGTGGGTACCTATCCGACCTTATGCGAAGGAGAAGGCTAAAAAAGTAACAATACTCTTGGGTTTGTTTGTTCCGTAGAAATAAAACTTTTTAAAGAAATGATATAGGTATATTTGAAATTAAGGAAAAGGAAAGAAAAAGTAAAATTTTTAAAACAAAATAAAAGAGAAGCAAATGGTGTGATGGGTTAGAAGTAATGATTGAGATACAATAAAATAAGGTAAATTTGAAACGTTTTTTTTTTATGTAAAGACGATAGGTATTAATTGAAAAATACAAATGGGATAAAAGAATCTTTTATTTTTTCAATATTATGGATAGTGAAATGAAATTCAACCCAATTTCTCACTTAACACCTTTATTTATTAAGGGGATAAAGGTTTAGTGTTTTTTGAGAGTTCATTTACTTGTTCCCTCTTTCTTATTAAAAAATGGTATGATAGTTCTATATTACTTTTCACTTTTTTTTTTTACATAACATGTGAAATATAACATGTTATATACCATCTATCACATTTTTTCTATAAAAATTTATAACTAATTTATATAAGACCATGAATTTTATGGATATGATTGATGCCTAATGCTTTTCGATCATATATTTGGATATTTACTTTAATATTGAGTTGTGACCGTATATTCATATCATTTTTATAACTTTTTAATCAAAAAGTTATAGCAACTCTAAATCATCATACTTTTTTCAAGAATTCTACTAAATTTGCTTTACCAACCTATGTTCATACCTTGTTTCTTTTATTATTATTTTTTTACTTTCTTGTTAAAAGATCTTTTTTGTTGGTGTCATATCTTATTTTGTTGATATAAATGTGTATTTTAAATAAACTTTTTAGTGTGCCATTTCTTGAAGATTCGCTATCCAAGTGCACCCTTCTTGTATATTTATTAGTGGTTTTTTAAAAATGTTACATCTTATTTTACACTTTTAATGTTAAGATAAAAAATTGATGCAAATATTAAATAAAGATGCACATTAATATTTACTTATATAATACGATAATAAATTCAACATACGTTATTTTAGAATTTAATTAAGTAGAAAGTTTCAATCCAACCTTAAGCACAATAAAATTGGATTATTGGGGCTCATTTAAGCGAAATTAACGCAATAAAATCTAAAATTTCTTGTCACCAGGGTGACTAATAGATTGGATAAATATGAAAAAATTAAAGAATATGAATAAATAATGTTAACAACATAATATAATATTATTTATAAAATGAAAAAATAAAT
The DNA here is from genome assembly GCA_036873735.1 of Pouteria campechiana. Lineage (NCBI taxonomy): Eukaryota > Viridiplantae > Streptophyta > Magnoliopsida > Ericales > Sapotaceae > Pouteria > Pouteria campechiana. Next base: position 18,852 of record JAYJMB010083089.1, on the reverse strand, counting down.
AATACAAGTAATAAAGAAGATAATAGAAAAAGTAAATTACTAAGATAGTTTAATGAGATAGAAAGAATTCAAAATTTCCATCTCTTGCGAGGCTGGCAAACATGCTGCGCGAGCGAAGGAAAACATTGTGCCTGTAGACAGAGACATACACGCGCAAGCTAATATCGCGGAAGCCAAAATCGACAAACGATTGCACGAACATTGCTTGCCTTATCTCGCCATTTCTTCCACTCCCGCAGCGTGCGAGGAAAAGCGAGAGAAAACGGAGAGAAGAGACAGGAATTCCTCGCAAGCACTCGATTTTCGGTGAAATGAGAGAGGGCGTCTTGATATGGCGTCCCATCCCCGGCTTTCAAAAGCCTCCTTCCAACACCAGTTTCACCAAGCCACCATCATCGGCAGCTTCTCTCGACGAAGAAAGAAATTCCTTCTACCATTCCTTTTCTGCATTGAAATTGGGAGAAAACGAAAGAAAGAGAGGCCATTTTGCTTCTCTTTCTGTCGACAAGAGGGATGAGAGTATCAAGGACGTCCCCCCACCGCCTACCGCCGAACAGCTGCTCAAGCATCCGCTGGCGCTACTCGCTTTCATCCCCAGGGACGCCGCACTCTTCGTTGCTGGAGCCATCGCCGGCGCCGCCTCCAAAACCCTAACTGCGCCTCTCGACCGTGTCAAGCTTCTCATGCAGGTTTGTTTCTTGGTTCTCAGTTTTGTTTCCCACTACGGCATCTGACTGTTTGGTCGTGTCTGAAAATTGGTTTTCTTTTAAATATGAGTGTTTAGGCTTTCCGCGACGTGGGTTTTTTGTTTGGCGTTTTTCTGCTTCTTTCCCATTTTCGGATATGATTGTTTGGTGGAAGTTGCAATCTTTTGAGCACCGACGTAGTGTCTATGAGTTTTCTTCCGAATGCAGAATGATGTTGATGTGGGCTTGCATCTTTCATTTCTTGGTTACAAACTAATCTCTTTTCATGGTGTCTGTGCGTCGTGCAAGCCCTTGCTGTAGTTTTTTCGTAGGGAGTCTTATGAATGCAGATTTGGGTTGGCTTTGACATGCGTTTGAGTCATGTTCTTTTTCTTAAGCTGTATTGTGGGAATTATTTCTATTTGCGAGCAAAGCTAATCAAGGTGAGATGGACGGTTGTTGGTGTTGCTATCAAGGTCATCTTTTGATCATTTAACTTCAATCTTGAGTGCTTGCGTCAAATTTAAACGAGAGTGAAAAATATTTGTTGTTGGACTATCATGGCTCATTCAGACAGCATAATTGCTTCATCTCTGGAGTAAACTCCATTTCGTTTTATTTGCTTTCACATTGTGCTTCAAGTCAAGGTTACTATGTTCCTAACTTCGATGAATAATTATGCTTCTAATTGCTGACATCTACATTGCTCATGAGAATTACAGACTTGTATTCCCTTGTAAGATCATTAGGATCCTCTTTAAAGAGTTTCTTTGGATTACAATACCACTTTCTGGGTTTCTTCTTTGGCTTTCTAATTATACTACTTTCTGAGCTTCTTTTGCTTTCTAATTATGCTGGAGGTTGGATGGAAATGATCATCTGATTCCTAACAGCCGTCTTTCCTGCAGCATCACCATTCAGTAGTCCGCAACATGCCCATTCCATTGCAAACTCATTATGCACATTACATCAAGAAAGGAGTGTGATCATCAATATGTAGGGTTAGAATGCTAACCATTATGGGCTATGCATATAACTTGGCCAACTAACCTAGTTAACCCTTGAGGTTCATGTTTTGACTCTGTTTTACTTTCCCACAAAATTGGTTAATAACCTGTCCTCAAAACATTCATGGAGTGAACCCGATCTTCAATTGAGACAAATTAAACCCAATCCTAACTTTATACCTTGTGTGTGTGTTTGTGACTGAAGCCTCAACCACTTTAGGTAAATGATCCACAACCACTTTAGTTAAATGATCCTCAAATTTCCATATGTGGGACCCCACCATGCCAATTCTGGGATTGACAACCCCTTTACATGTCAGAGATAGCCGTATAGATTCAACAATTCATTAGGTGGTGCTGTTCCTTAACATTTTTTGTATACAGAAAAAAGCATGTCTGCGGCACAGACATACTCCTTCTATTAATGCTCAGATTTCTCCATTTTTCTGGCTTCTGCATTCTTGAGATTTCCATATGTGATTTCCACAATCCAATGATGCATTTCGAAGGTTCTGAGTCTGATGACTGTTTTTATCTAGAGCTGAATCCTAAGCATGAAGCTATCTTTTAAATGGGGGGCTTGTATCATTTAAGAGTTTTGTCACTAATCATTGGATTGCCCTTGCACAAGGCCTTCTGTTTTTGAAATTCTCCTGCCTTGGAAGATTAATACCGAAAAAGGGGAGTTATTGGATGGCAATGAGACCAATAGTATTTTAGGTGATGGAGTCTTTAGTGGTTAGGGAACATATGGATCAGAGGATGGGTGTAGCTGAAATGTGGTCATTGAGGTCAATGATGAATGGGGAAAAGTGGAAGGATAGTAGAAAGTGAGGCAAAGTAGGAGCATTATTAATCAGTAATAAAGCGAATAAGGTGGATTTCATTTATCAGCCTTTGCAGTGGAGACTGAGAACTATATCGTTTAGGAGTTAATTGTTTTTTCCTTTGAAATAAAAAAAGAAAAATTTCGAATTCACCTACAGGTTTTACTACCAATTGGAAGAAGGCATATAGATTTCCAAATTGTTGTAAATTTCAAAATAATGGGGTTTTCCTAAGAATTACGAAATGCCTAAATTGGTGTTTATGGATGCAAACACTCATCTCCTTGATTAAAGAAAAGAAAATGATGAAAGAATATTTCTTTTTCTTTTTACATGGTATTTTATAAAACTTATGGGCTAGTATACTAGTTAAAAAACGTATAGGTTATTTTGCAAGTACTGGTGAAATATTTAGGCCAATATGACAATTCCCCAGTATATATATACATATATACATATATACATATATACATATATACATACATACATATATATATATATATATAACTGAATAGATAAAAATGAAGATGACTTATTTCAAGTCAAAAGCTCTAAAAAGGCAGGGACTAGGCCCTTAAGGGTGTGGATGGAGAGTCATGAAAGAATTCTCGACCAATAGCTTCATTTAGAAGATTGCACTCTCAATGTTTCAAAGTTTGAACTAACAAATGCACAGTTTTGGTGCTTCCATCTAGAACTAGAGAGCTAGAGGCAAGATCAATGGCTTAGTATATGCTGAAGTGGTTCTTTCTGCAGTGTAAATGGTAAAAAAAAGAACTGGAAGGAGTAGGAGTAGGAGATTGCACATCCTAATTAGTTAGGAACTTAGGATGGCTTGGGTGTTGACAATGAATCTCTTTCCTTGAAAATTTCAACCAGTTCCATTCATTAAAAAAAAAAAAAAAAAGAAATTGCCTCCAAAATTTCCTTGTTGGTATGTTTGGACAACATGAGATGGAAAGGGAAATGAAAATGGAAATATAAATGATGTCAGTAAAATAGGGCAATAATGCCATAAACTGAATACAAATAAAATATAGAGGAGAAATATAGGTAATGATTATTAATATGGTTGTTGGGTATACATAGAGTAAGTAAATGTTTCATAAATTTATTGTCTACATTTGGAATGCGTTCACATGTCCATTGTCGTTTCGCACTCTAAATCTTCTAGTCAGATCCAAACTATTTTCTGGTTTCTAGGCTGGTCTTCAAACTTATCTTAAAATTTTTTTTTCAAATTCATCATCTTTGACCTTTGAATTTCACTTGAAACTACCCTAGTAAAATTTATCCAATCTAATTGGCTATCAAACCTTTCTATATACCCTTAAACATTTTAATCAATAACTGTATGGGGTTAATTTCCTTAGATTGGAATGATAACTCCTAAACTTAAAAAGTATTTCTTGAAGTTGCTTCCTATGTTTTCCACCTGGTGAAAGTGTGGGTTCTCTTAACTTGACAAGGACATCTCCACCTTTTGACAAATGTGTCATGACAAGCATTGCAATTCATTATGAGTAAATAACAACAAATTATTATCCTAGATATATGAAAATATCAGAGACTGGAGAAATTCCCTTGAATAGTGTTCAACACTCACAGTCATTGTAGTAGAAGTTTAGTTGACTATTTGAGTGTAATATCTATAGACACTTATTAGATGGTTGGAATGAAACATATCCACTGCCTTGTTTCCGCCAATGAGATGTTCGAATTTGAAAGATTTTATCTTTGTCCGTTATCTTATATGGTTGCCTCCTCTACTAACTGTATAGGTCTGATTGATTGTTATCTCACATTTGTGGTGCATTTAATTTAATGCATGTGCCATTTATTATATGCAGACCATAGAGATTCTGCATTAGAATACAGTAGACACCACTCAAGATTCTCCAAAACCATGAGGTTGCCTACATGCTGTGTGGATCACCTCATATTATGTTTAATTCGAAGGTAGGAATTCATCAAGGATACCCTGTGTTTAGTTGAAGTGGCTTCATGTGCACAGGATGGGCATTTTGCTTGACGTCTATACGAATGGTCATTCCATTATAAAAGGAGTCCTTTTTTTAAAATTTAAAACTTTAATATTTTTTTATTTTAAAATTTTAATGTAAGTGTCATCGGAAAAGGGACAAAATTTGACTGAGGAACTTCTAGGGAATGTACATGGATGAGAAAATGAGTTTGAGATCAAGATTGTTTGGTTGCCATGCCCTGTTGGAGGTATAAAGGAGGTTGTGATCAGTTGTAAGTTTGTAACTTCTAGAAGGTGAAAGATTTCAAGTTGAGATCCTTCCTGAAGATGTCTGAATCCCAAAGCACTGGAAAATGGTTCAGTTTCAGTGTTAAAGTCAAATTGATGATGGAAAGCCTCCATCTTTCGTCGAGTAATGCTTCACTTGCTGTATAACATGCAAAAGAATGAAGAATCCATATGGCCACTTCCTGAGAACATTCATTAACCATGTCCATCCATCATAACCAAGCTAAGGCAAACATCAAAAGCTAAGCACAAGAATCACTAACCAAACAAGTAAATATTTTATGAGGCTCCATTTCTATTCTCTTACACTAAACTCTTTTCATCATAGGAAAAGTTGTTCAGCTCCCATTAATTGTGAAGTCTAGGAATACCGTTTATTCTTTGATTTTTACACACTTGATTTCTAGGGCAATCATCAACTGTAAGACCTGTCCCTCACAGTTTCCCTAACAAGGCTGGATTGATGATTTGAATTAACTTTTCTTGATCAAACTGGTTTCCAACTTCCTTAGTGACTCTTAGATACATATGTAACTTAATATTTAAAGTGGTCTTCAGTTCATTTCAAGTGTCAATCACCATCAGGTCCTTTTCATTTCGATAGAGAGATTGGGAAAACCATCAAGAGAGATGAACTTCAACAGGAGAGAATATCAACCTACCTTACCAGGCCGCAGTCTATTCTACATTTTTCAATACTTGAGTTCCAGGCTTCCAGGTCCAATTTAGCTACTTTTGGGTAGTCCAAGGCACTTTGGATACTCACATTACATCCTAATAATGGCTAATATCTTGATGACATTGGGTGCAGAAACTGTCCAATATTTAAGTGGACGATTAGATGAAATATGTTGAATTGCTTTAACTAAGTTTCTTTAAAACGGCATTAATGCTACTGAATTGTAGGTGGTTGTTACCCTATATTTCTACAGTAATAAACAATCCTTAAAAATAGCTGTTGGATTAAACATGGATGTGTAAATGGAGTTCCTCCATGACATCAAGGTTAGGAAGAAAAAAAACATTTTTTTTGAATAGTGATAAATTATTAATTTTATTAATTGAAGGTGAAGGTAAAGCAGAAAGATGGAGCATGCAGCAGTTCTTAATTCCCTGTTAGTTCTGTGAGTGTGTTGGTATAAGCTTAGAAAATACAAGATGATAAGGAACCATGCCAGAGACTACCTGTGTTTTAATCTGACACCTGCTCTTTTAAGATTCCTAATGGAATGATCCAGAAACCTATTCTTGTATTCAATTTGAATTATATATTTGAGCCTAATTTGGTACAAATTAACAAATGCATTTGTCACCACCAGTTTATCAGGGATTTATATGGCCAGTGGATGGAAATACTTATTTTGGTCTGAGCTTTGGAGCATTTGGAATTGTTAAATCTAGACTTATTTTGGTCTGAGCTTTGGAGCATTTGGAATTGTTAAATCTAGATTCCAATCCCTCTATTAATGCCATATTTGGATTCCAAAACCTTGGTTTTGCCAAATCAGGGTTTGGATACCTTTTTTAGTGTTGGATTTTAGTGTCTTTGTGGCTGCTTGATGTGGATTTCCAGGTTCCTGGATCTGTTTCTGCCTTTCTGTTGTTCTTGGATTTCTAGATCCTTTGGCACCTATTGTGCGGCTTAGATCTTGGATTTGGTGCATCTGGTCACTTGAATATGTGTTTTTTTGGAAGGAGGGAACATGTCTTGTAAATCTGAATTTGCAATTTGGAATAAGAAAATCGGGAGAAGAGATGAGAAGTAAAGACAAAATTGAAATGTTAAGATTTTGTTACCAGGTCAAGTATTGAGGCATTCCTTGTGGCAAGATGTGCAGCACGGGTCATCACCATTACTGATCCAAAAGTGTAGAACAGCGCCCAAAGGTGGAGATCACTTCTGTGTAATGCCTGTCTTCCTTTGTAGTTCCTACTTTTTAAATGTATGCAATATCTAGCCATCTGAAAAAGGGTTGCAGGTTCCAATTGTTTTTGAGCCTGATGCAAGTTTTCTTATTTATTGTGGCTGAAAGCAAATTAACCTCATAATGTTGTGAACATGAAGAGAAATGGTGAGGTTCAGGGTGCACCCCCCAGGCACGTGGTGTGTGAGGCTCTTTCATTGAGGTGCGTGCCTTCTCACATAGGCATGAGGCTCCGGTCTCCTCCTTAGTCAGATGCTTTTTCTTCTTATTTGCACTCCTCTGATATGTGTCACGACTTGCTGATGTTCTGCTACCCACGCCACCCCCCCCTCCCCTCTCCCGTTTTTTTTTTCCTTCTTCTTCCAGTCTCTCTCTGATTTGGAATTGTCAGTGATGTTTTCTTTTCCTTTTTAGGTTGCTGTTTATTTTTTCGGTTGGCTTGCTGTCATTTTGTGTTCATTTAAATGCTACTTTTTTGATGCTGATATATATTTTTGGCTGTAGAAATAAATTGTTGCTATGCACTTATATTTTGTGTGTTATTCTTTTTTTCTTTAGCTGTACTGTTTTACATGTGAATTCTTTTGATTTCTGACCCTTTTAGTTCCTATTAATTTCATTTAATTTGAGTATTTAATACTTAGATGAATGGTAATTGTAAATTATACATATAAATATCTGGTTATTGTTAATATGTTGTGTTATTTTCTGTTAGTCATTATTCATTAGATTTATATTTAACATTTGAATAACTTGTTCACCCTAATATTGCGGAGTTCAAATTTATTCGTGTTCTATACAAAATGTGCCTCGCTTTACTGAGATGGCTGCCTCATTTATGCACATAGCACCTAGACTGTGGGATACGGTTAGTGCCTTGGTGTGCTTTGTGCCTTAAACAATATGCAAGTGGCAAAGGAAAAAAAATATTATTAAAGTGATTATTTATTTATGGCAGACGCATGGATTGCGGGCTGTGGAAGGAAGTGCAAAGAAGGGAATTGGTTTTATAGAGGTGTGTTTCTGCTTTCACTTTTTTCATGTCACTGCATCTAAGAACTTGAAAATGCTTATTTGAACCTTTATTCTATTGTATAAGATGTGCATTATGACATTATTACTCTCTGGTGGGACCCATCAAATTCAATCATTGCCACCAAAATTGTCATGGTTGGTTTTGGGTTTTTTATCCTTCATGTTGTTGAAACTATGCAACTCTAAAGCTTAGTTGCAAGAACCAGGAGTGGAGTGGGGAATTACCCATTTTTGGGGAGTTTAAAATCTTCTTGCCAAAACCCTCAAGTTTTCATATATCATTATGTTTTAATCAAAATCTAAACCAAACATCATGCTTGGTATTATCTAGTTAGTCAAAATATCAAAAATTATTTTGATCTGAAACTTATGTGGGCCATACTGTTCAAAAAATTGATTTTAGACAATCTTTTGAGTTTGCACTTTTGTGGCTCATCTAAGTATTCAATGAAGATGACTTTTAGTATCATAAATATTTATGGAGTTGAGTATGATGAATGGCTTGGAATTTATTTAAATATCATGATATGCGACAAAGAGGGAATGGACTGTAACAATGGGCATTGAAGTTTTTCTGTGTTTAGTTTTTTTAAGTAAGAGCTTTTTAATAATTTTGCTTTTATGGGTGGTACAAAGGGAATCATCACATTTACATGGAAGATGACTGGCAATGTATCCAATCTGTGAAAGTAAAACAGTAGGATAGGTGGTTATGGGATGGAACTACTGGTTCTTTGGTCTTTAAATAAGAGCTTTTTAATAGTTCTGCTTTATGGGTGGTAAAATGGGAATCATCACATCTACATGGAAGATGGCTGGCAATGTATCCAATCTGTGAAAGTAAAACAGTAGGATAGGTGGTTATGGGATGAAACTGCTGGTTCTTTGGAGAGACCACTAGGCCATTTCTATCATAGCTGCTACTCATTGTTTTTAGGTGCATACCATGTGTGTGTGTGGTTATGGGTTGGAACTGCTGGTTCTTTGGAGAGACCACTGGTCCATTTCTAACATAGCTGCTACTCATTGTTTTTAGGTGCATACCATGTGGGCATGTGTAGATGGTAATGGATTGGAACTGCTGGTTCTTTGGGGAGACCACTAGGCCATTTCCAACATAGCTGCTACTCATTGTTTTTAGGTGCATACCATGTGGATATGTGTAGGTGGGTATGCATTGAAACTGCTGGTTCTTCGCAGAGACCACTCCGCCATTTCTAACATAGCTGCTACTCGTTGTTTTTAGGCGCATACTTTTTTTAAGTAAGAGCTTTTAAATAATTCTGCCTTTTATGGGTTGTACAGTGGGAATGGTCGCATTTACATGGAAGATGGCTGGCAATGTATCCAATCTGTGAAAGTAAAAGAGTAGGATTAAAAGAGTAGGATAGGTGGTTATGGGTTGGAACTGCTGGTTCTTTGGAGAGACCAGTAGGCCATTTCTAATATGGCTGCTACTCATCGTTTTTAGGTGCATACCAAGAAGAGTGAACTTCATAGAGGATACTTTATGACATAGCATAACCTGTTGTTTATGTGTGCTTCTCTCAGCTGGACATAGAGTCAAATGTATGCCTAAATCTTGCTGCATTGCAGGCCATTACAATGATTGGAAAGGAGGAGGGTATTAAGGGCTTTTGGAAAGGCAATCTACCACAGGTATATCACATTCAATTATTCTTTAAATGGGCTGTGGAATATTAGAAGCATTTTTTTACTTTATAATTTATGTAATCCCATTTTTGGAAAATGTTACTTGAGTGACATTTTTGCAGGTGATACGCATCATTCCATACAGTGCTGTGCAGCTGTTTGCTTACGAATCTTACAAGGTACCAAGATATGCATAGTTGGGTAGGAAATTTAGTATCTCTAGTATGTTTGCCTTTGGCCTACTGGAATTTTTATTTTGTCAAAATGATCAAGACATGATCCGTCTTATGCATTCTTTGGTATGGAAATTCAATAGTCTGGTATGGTTTCCTTTGGCTGTTGGAACCAGTATTTGCGATGTCCAAGACATGTGATCCATCTTTTGCATTTTGGGATATAGAAACTTTTAAGGGGAAAGGATGGAGAACTGTCTATTGTTGAGAGATTGGTAGCAGGGGCTTGTGCGGGCATGACTTCCACTTTTGTAAGCCTTGACTCTCTCGCCTGCTCTCCCTTTTATCCTTGACTGTGGTTTTTCTGCAAATATTTTCTCTGTGCTGAGGATTCTATCTTGTGCCTTTGCATCAGGTTACATATCCTTTAGATGTCCTGCGGTTGAGGTTAGCAGTTGAACCTGGATCGAAAACAATGTCTCAGGTGGGAGTTGTTTGGTTTGATTCTCTCTCTCTCTCTCTCTCTCTCTCTCTCTCTCTCTCCATCTCTCTGAAGAGCATTACATGGGTAATTTTCAGGTTGCGCTGAACATGCTACGAGATGAGGGACTTGGTTCCTTTTACAGTGGTCTCGGACCTTCTCTTATTGGAATTGCACCTTATATTGCTGTGAACTTTTGCATTTTTGACTTGTGAGCTTACCATTTCAGCAGTCCTTGTATGTCTATAGAGAAGGTGATAAAATCAAATCCTGACTGCTTTATGATGGAAAATGTTAGGGTCAAGAAATCCCTGCCAGAAAAGTATCGGAAAAGGCCTGAGGCATCTCTTGTAACTGGCTTGCTGTCTGCAACACTCGCTACCCTGACGTGCTATCCCTTAGACACTGTGAGAAGGCAGATGCAAATGAGGGGTTCACCATACAACACTGTTCTGGATGCTTTTCCAGGTATTCAAACATAGCCCATATTTAGATCCAGTGCCCTTATTCAGTTCGCTTCTCACTTACCATTAGTGGAATTTCATTTAGATGCAATTGCCAGATAGTAATATTGTGATCCTATGCAGCGCTTATATTTGAACCACTCACATCTAGAGAATTGATATATTTGTTTGGATTTCCATGATTAATGGTGCTGAATATTTTTATCAAGTGTGTGAGGACCATTCCATCTTGTGATGTGCAGTCCTTATATTTGTTCATTTAAAATTTTATTCAGAAACTTCAATCTCTGATTTGCTTCCACTCGTAGCCAACTATTACCACGGGAAAAGGATTTTTCTTATTCCAAATATAAATGCAGGTATCGTGGCACGTGATGGTTTGATTGGATTATACAGGGGCTTTTTACCAAATGCATTGAAGAACCTACCAACCAGCAGGTTTGTTTCCAGCTCTTTGTACTTGCTGGGTGCCTAATGTAATAATTTTCTGCCTTCTAAGAGATCAAGCTGCTGATTTTGACATCTATCAAAAGTTTTCATTTCTTTCTAGACCATATATGAGGAATTTATCAAAATAGAAGGCTATAAGAGAACTAGGGGAAGGCTGGAAAGAACATGGTTAGAGGTCATTAAGATATGAAAATGCTTGGGTTTATTAGGGATATAACTCAAGACCAACAGGAATGACACTACAGGATTCATGTAGCTGGCCTTGCTTAAGGTGTGAAATAACTTTTGGTGATGATGATGATGATGACCTTGGGACCAAATGCAAATGCTGCCTGCATTGAAAGTGACGTTTTTGCATATCATCACCATATTAGACAATAAGGTTGCAAATACCTGTGTCATAACTATGGTTATTGCATATGGCCACAATATGTTAACTTTTTCTAATGCCTTGTGTCTTTGGTGATGAATTTTTCAAGTGTCAAACATTGACTCAAAATTTCCTCTTATCATTATTATGTATTTATTTTTTCCTATGTAGTCATCCTTCTTTTTCTATCGCACAGGCATTTCGATTGATCTACCTTTCAGTCTTTATGTAAAATAATCTACAAAGGAGGAGGAGAAGAACAGAAATATTTAATCAGTGGGTTATGTTACATTACTTTTGTCCTACTTTGCTACTTCTATCCCTTCAAATTGTTGGAATAATTTGCAGACTCCAGCCATGAGATCTATCATGTCAATTTTCGACCCCACCAATGAAGTCTGGACTGCACATTTGGCAGAGTCATCTAGAAGGTCAAAGCAAGGCACTATTTATCTGGGGTTTTGACTCCTTACATCAAGGGCTCAGGCACCATCATTGTTTTTAGACCATTTAATTACAGCTTATGGAATATTCAGTCCAATTGAAAAAGGAATCATTTTTCCTTTAAAATGGCATTTTCATCATTTTCTGACAACTGTTAACAGAAGCCTTGGAAATTAATGCAATGCATGTATTTGCAATTATCTTGATTAATATACATTATTTGTAACTTCTCATATATTTTACAGCATTATTGCGTTGAAAAACTGCAAAATTTTCCTCTTGCCTGCTCTTTTATACTCTTGGGGATTGGCAACTTTGGCCTTCCTATGCACATGCATTTTTGACATGCGAAATGTTATCTATTGCAGCATTAGGTTGACAACCTTTGATACTGTGAAAGGTCTGATTGAAGCCAGTCAGAAAGAGCTTGAAAGAATATTGGAAGAAAACCGGGCCAAGCTAGTAGGCTAAGCACCCATGTTTTGCTTTGCATGAAATTTGTATTTATCCAGGCTCAGATTCTTTTTCCGGTTGATTTTGGAGTCTGTACCAATTTCCATGAGGCCTAATTTATGATATTTTGTACCCTAGGGTTCCTTGCAACACCCAGTTCTACATTGTAACACCCAGAATTCATTGTTAGTTGAGTCCTGAGTTTTGCTGGGTTCATCCCATTACTCTTAGTCTCAGCATCGAATGATAGATTTTATTTTTTATTTTTTATTTTTACTCAAAGAAGGAAATTCCTTACTGCGTTTGTATCCGTCCTCTGTTTACATGGATTGTTCACAGTTGCCTGACATGAGCAGACCGTGTCTTCATTCACAAAGCATTCTGCATGGGTCGCTAATTTGTTGGAAATCTTTCTCCACGCAGCCGCCAACAATGTTGGGCACACCCAACGGTGGACTTCCTCTTGGGTTCCATTCTTTTCTTTTTCAACTGGCAATGTTTAGGCCAATCATCAGTTGGCGGGGATTGCTACGTGGAGGGAAATTTGCACACTGGCTTACATAATTTTGCCCTGAATGCGAATAGGCCATATTACTACAGTATTTACAAATAGGTCTGCAACATTTTAAGCTATTTGCAAATTGGCCTGTAGCCTTTGGGGCTATTAGATGAATTGAGTAACGGCCGGACATTTATATCAAAATGACGTTTTCATCCTCATAGAAAAAACTTTCATGTTTAATTTTTTTTTTTTTTTTTTATCATCTTCGTGAAGAGCTAAGATGATATGTCTTAAGTTATGGCATGCTATGATTTCATTGTTCAAAAACGAATGATGCTTGTATCCGAATATTCAGAGTCAAAAAGACTTTCATTGTTATGCATGCATACAAATATTCAAAGTCAAGAAACTTACATTGTTCATTTCTTGCATCCAAATATTTAAATTGAAGAATTATTTATTTTATTTTCATTAGCTGGCACGTAATTTCATAAACATGTATAAATTAGTTACTTTCATAACGAAGGCTCAAATGCTGACCTCTGATAAACTCAACATCCAACTTGTAATTATGTAGATAAGCACGTCATAGATATCCTTTAAAACATATATTTATTTCCACTTCATATGTATATATTGGAATTAGGGGTGCAACTTTGGCCTGGTTCAACTTGAACTCACCCGAACTCAAATTTGAGCAGCATTGAAACTCAACACCCAAGCCCGAAGAACTTGGGTTTAGCCCAAACCTGATTTAAAATCTAACCAAATTAGGGTTGTAGTCAACCTGAACCTGATTTCAACATAAATATATTTACAAAAGCATATATATATATACATTAATATTGGATATTGTGTTATTTTCCATTAAGTTGAAATACGAATGGATATTTTTTTCATTTAGTTTGAACTTTGAAATATAATGGGCAATTTCAAGGATTAGATGATATGCCGTTTTTCTATTTAGTTTAAAATATAAATAAGTAATTTAAACAATGATATTTTGATCAATTAGATTGAATTTTCATTAACCTGAAACTAAATTCGAACCTAATTTTCAAAAATAAGGTAATAATTAAAGTTTTGCAAATTAGATTAGGATTAAAGTTAGAATTAAAGTCTTATAAATAAAATTAGGATTAGAGTTAAAAAAAATTTAAGTTTCATAAGCCCGAGTTGCTCGTACGTGAAATGCTGTCATTGGAAGTAAATTTGATGCGCTCAATAGATAATAAGTCAAAGGACTTCTTCCCGCGGCTCCTTGTCGTTTAAGTTCCCCACATTGGTCACGTGAGGTGCACACATGTCAGCATTGAAACTCTCTTTCCAGTTACCTGTCCTCCTTGAAAGTCAAGGGTAAAGAGAAGAGAGCACTTGTTGTGTACATGTCTTTTAAATTCTTAATTTATAATCAGATATTATATCAAACTTCTATTAAAACTTTCGTGAACATAGTTATAAAATATAATCCTATATCAGGCATAAAACTGAAATTTCATTTTAGTTAATTAATTTAAGTATTTAAATTTGTTTAAAAATTAGCATTTAGATTAAAATTTTTTAAAAATAACGATTTGGAGTTAATAGAAGCCTATCGACAATCTTATAAATGGCAAGATTAATTAGAAAATTTTTTACTTGATTCATATATATTCTTAAAGATTTTATTATTATGGCCCATTTAAGTTTTAAATCATTATATATAACTTCTTACAATATAAGTAAATGTATGCAATAGATGGTTAGTTTAGATTTAGTCAAATTATTAGATCGAGTTTGTTTCATTAGCGTAAAAGTTATTTTATTTATTTTTTAGTTAGAATATTATATATTCAATGATTAAGATGATATATAAAACTTGATGTAGGTTGTTCATAGTAAAAAATAATTGTAACAGTTGAAATATATTATATCATTATTTTCTTTAATGTGGCTTAGATTATTTTTATTGTAAAGAAAATAAATCTTATTTGAAATCTCTTGAATTTGGATCTCCTTAACCCCCAAGGATCTGCTCAACCATTATGTATTAAATGATTAATGTAATGGCAGGTTAGAAAGAAAATTTTTAATATATTTTTGGCCAATTATCTAGAAAATGTTAATACTTGTGATGAGTGGTGAACTAAAGGACATGTTTAAACGCTTTAGTTTGCATGAGAGCATTCCCATCTTGGCTTTTTACAAGAACGAGCTAAAAAGAGCAAAAAATATTTAAATATGAAAGTTTCCATGTGAGGTCAAAAATGTCATTTTAATATACATCGATCAGCTGCTAGTTATTGATGATATAGGCAAAACAGTATAGGCCTATCTGCAAGGGGAGGGGACACTAGGTTGGACCGGACCGCCCCGTCTCATAAACCAAAGGCTGATGTTATGGCCCTAGAGTCTAGACGCAGTTCCCACCTTCAAGCACCAAATGCTTCCAAAAGAATGACCAGAGCTTCCCTTCTCATTTTTCTCTCTTTTTTTTATTGTCATGGCTGTGAAGTGTTTCATATATCCTTGCTGTTCCACTGCCCCGTTTTGTTCTTTATCCCTCTATCCATGTGCTGGCCTGAAAATCAGTGCATGGAATAGTTCTTTTGTCTCCTAAGCAAGTGACGCAGAATACCTGACACATGGTGGAAGGGCACTACATCCCTACGGTCCATCGATCTGGTTTCATCTTTAGACCTCTTGATCTCAAGGCCTCAATCAATGATCTTTTTCATCCAAATGGCAACACATATTGACGAGCGCCCACTAATTTTGTATTTTCCTGCTAAAATTCCAAAACGAAAGTGTTTGTCCCGGGCAATCTACCAGCCCGCCACGATAAATGCATGGCCTATATTTTTAAATTTTTATATAATGGTAGGTATCAATCAATCCCAATTGGTTCTTTGACAAAAGCTGAGATTGACTTTTCCTAAAAGCCCGTATTAAAACCAAGGCAAGTTGCTGGAGGTTGACCAATTTGTGGCACCAAATAAAGAAAGAATGTAATTTGGCTGGCTCTATAAATATTTTAAAAAGGTGGGGACCCCATGATTTGATTATTGTGGTTGAACACCGAACTCATCTCCTGAGACCCCGACCCATGTCCTCACACTCTTCTACATTGGAGTTCATCCCAAGCAACCATAGCTGCAAGATAAAAATAGCTCATGCCTGCGTCGCACGCCAACGGCCTCGCATTTCACATACAATCCCTTGTTCTCTACGATTCCAAAAACAGCTCCTCGCTAATTTTGCAGAAGGGCTATCAAAAGTTCTTTACTGATGCCAAATGCATGCATGCATTTGCCGGAAACTAGCATTGGCACATTGATCAGATTATTGGCTGACACCAATATTTGATCTTGGCCTGGCTTCTAAACAAGAAGAAAAATAAAATTTCTCCTTTCAAGAGCATGCCGAAATGAATTTTTTTAAATGTAGCTAATGCAGGGAGGTACTCAAACATGTGGTATATACATATATATTATAAAATTATAAGGATAATCTCATGTTATAAAAGATTTTTAGGAGAAATAAGAGAGGAATCCTACCTACCAACAGGGTCGATGAAAAGTTACAGAAAGTTGGCCAGTTGATGGCTAACATTAAAACTTAACCATTTCATTG
>JAYJMB010083078.1:0-21546 GCA_036873735.1 Pouteria campechiana | reverse complement strand
TGCAGGATAGCAAAAAATATATATATTTTGCAAGCTTATTTTCCAACGTTGATGCGCGCAAAATATTTTATGCCACTATGATTTTTCATTTTTTGTCCACCAAATTCTTTAAATTTGTCCACCAAGTCAGCTCTTCCCAGCCACGCGCCATGTCAGCGGAGTGAAGCTCTCATGATCTGGTACATCAGCGGGCGCGTGGCCAACTCATGGCACTCGCTGTCTTCGTCGCCCTCTTGTCGGGGCAGATGCCGCTCGCACCCGGTCGCGCTGGTGTCAGTTGCGCGGCACCTTGGTTGGGGCGGTGCCTGTCTCCGCGGCACGTCGATGGTCTGATTTGCGCGCCACGCCAGCATTTCCATTCAGCTCCACGGCATGGTGGCATTGGTCACACGACATCTCGGTCGTACGCGGAGAGGTGCCCGCATCCGCAGCACGCCAGCGACGACGCTGATCCCGCAACGCGTTGGCGCCTCTGGCCGGCCCACCTGTCTTGCGCGCCACACCAGAATGGCTTTGCTACCGACGCATCGCCTCCGGTTGTGGGCGCCTGCGCACGACTCTGTCAGCAGCGTGACGGGCCAGCTGCCCGTCGTGGAGCATGCTGTCGCGACGCTCGTTCGATGTTGATCCTTCCGCGCGCTCGGTCGGTACCCTTCTTAGTTGCGCGCCACATCAGCAGGGGTGAGGTCCCTACGGTCTGCCATGTCAGCGAGTGCACGGCGCCCCTCCGACGCACGGTGCCCGTCGGAACCGGCAGGCAGGTGCGCAACTTTGCTACCATGCAACACGTTGCCGCCGTCGTGACGTGCCAGCGTGTTGGTGTTGCTGGCCTACACGTCCTGCCGCTCGCCGCCGCCGTCGGCTTCTTCCGTCGGACGGGCTTCGTCGTCGCTGTCCCTGCCAGTGGTGAGGTGCGTCACTTGCCGCGTCGCCGTTTCTGGCTGGTCGTTGTAAGCTGCTATTGCTGCAGTCGACGAGATGCCGCCGTTCGCCTTCGACAACCTTCCTGCCAGCGTCGAGACACCGCTGCCTGCCACGTCGCCGTCAGCCTTCGTCATTCGCCGGTCAGGGATCGCCGTTTCTCCACGGTCGGATGCCCTGTTCGTGGCTGCCACGGAACAGGGCAGCCGACGCATGCCCATGTAACGACGCTGTCGCCGCTACTGCCTCCCGCTGTCGATTTTGGCTGACCGGAGGACCAATCAGATCCGGCCAAGTGGCCGGAACAGATTTTACCGCACCGTTTTTCCATTTTGGTGGCCAGAGCTGGCCTGCCGTCGCCGGGCAGGTCCCTTGTTTTGGCCGCCAAAAGAGCTTGCGATTTTGCCGGCCGACGGCCATCAGTCTGATCGGGTCTGTCCATCAGGCTCCTTGCGTCGCAACAGCATTTTTGAGGTCCCCTCCCGCATTGTGCGGCCGACCCGTTGGCCGGGAATGAGTGGCGACGCCCTGGTTTTTTTCTGTTCACGCTGCTGTCGGTTGGCAGCGGGGCGCCACTGCCCATCGGGTTGCCATCACGCCGATGCCGTTCGTAGGAGGCATCGCTGCCGATGCTACTGCCGGCGATGCCCCTCGCCGCCGACGATGGCGGCAGTACCTGTCGGACACCCTGTTTTGCGACGGCTGTGAACAGGGGGCGTCCTACCACGTTCGCCCATCGTCAACCGTCGCCGACGTTGTCCGCCGGCGTCGTCAGCCGGCCAATTTCATGCTGCTGCCGACGTTGCTCGTGACGCTATCGGCGCTCGTCATACTGGTGTCGTCAGCGGGCCGCTCCTCGTCATAGTCGACGTTGCTCACAACGCTGCCGGCCGATCGGACGGCTACTCGATTACAACCGGCTGACCCGTTTTGATTTTTCCATGGCCCAATAGTTAGTCATAAAGATCACTTCAAGCAGTTAAAATATTCAGTTATCAAGAATAATTGTTGAAGATCTCTTTGATACAAATTATTGGTCCCATTCTAAGGTAGCTCAAGAGGAGGGGTGAATTAAGCTTTTGAAATTTATAGCCAAATATAAAATTAATGCACTAAAAAGAACAAGGGATAAATTATAAAGCATAATTGCACAGGTATTTTTATAGAGGTTCAGCTACAACATGGTACCTACTCCTCTCTCTGAGTCAACCTCCACACTGCACTTAGGTTCCACTAATAACTAGTTGATTTTACAAGCTCACCAACAAACTTTACATATGCTAGTTTCAAAGATCACCAACAAACTTTTACACATTGGTTCCCAAACTCACCAACAAATATACACACATTGGTTTTCAAAGCTCACCAACAAACTTTACACATGTTGGTTTTACAAGCTCACCTATAAACTTTACACATGCTAGTTTCAAAGATCACTAACAAATTTTTACACATTGGTTTCCAAACTCACTAACAAACATATACACTTTGGTTTTCAAAGCTCGCCAAAAAACTTATACATGTTGGTTTTCAAAGCTCACCAACAAACTTATACATGTTGGTTTTTAAAGCTCACCAATAAACTTATCCAAATTCAGCAAGCCCCTTGCTTGCTATCTTATACAAGGAATGTTGTATAATAAAAATATTTCTTACACAAGCTGATTTGTATAGAATTAAAGTGTAGTATAAATAAATATTTTGCAATAAATATAGAGTATATCAGACTCCCTTAAGTGGTTGCAGAGATTGAGCTTTGAATGTAGATTATGTTTTTGCATAGTGGAGTTGGAAGAAAAGCTTTAATGCTAAGTAAATACTCTTGTAAGCTCTTTCTAAAAATTTTTCTTCATCTCTAACTTCTTGGGATGGCCTCTCTTTACTTCTTTTATATTGATATTCAAAATATGTCCGTTGGAGAAAAAACAACACTCATTAAATGAGAGGGAATTGACAAAATTTTGTGCTCATTTGAAATGAACTTGTTTAAGTAGATTCCGGATTGGTTCTGTTGTGTTCGAACTTGCTTGAGTCCAAAACTTGGTTTCTTTCAGAGGTTGGGCAACTATCTGATTTGCTTTGGCAATGATTTGAGAAATTTTATGAAGATCTCTCAAACACCAATCTTCAAAGTTTCAGTGCTATTCTTTCTCTTTTGAAGCTTGTCTGCAATGCCTACCATGTTCTTTAAGCATTTATGTTTTCTTCCTTTGATAATCTTGTGGATCTTATTCTTTGATATTATCTTGTATGCGCTATCCACTTTACTGAGTTATTTTGCTAATTTATTATACATTACTACACACTTGGAAAAAATAGTCAGTAGCTAAATTGTTCACTCATATACTTTTTTCTCATCATCAAAACTTGGTTGGCTAAGGCATATTCATCAACAAAATCAATACAACTAAAAGAGGTTTGGTTCATCAAGTCCACACAATAGCCGACTTTTACCTTCAAAGAACTTGCAACAACTTATCTTCTTCTTCTATAGATAGACTAGAAGAGATTATCACTGGCAGAGAAGAAGATTCTCCAAAGAAGGCATAATGCAAATGATTTGGCAACTATTTAAGCTCAAGTATTGGGTTTTTTCTCAATTGAAGGAACAGATGGAGGAAGGCCTTATACTAAAGCTTCAAAGTACTTTCGATAATTGGGACCAAAAGAGTCCAACCACCAAACAATTTCTATTATATCTTCTTACTCAAGAGCAAAAGGAGTGGGATGAGTTAAACTGGTTTCAAGTGGATCTTCTAAATTGCCCAAATGTTGTGACATTAAAGTATCCATTGAGTCTATATGAAAGAAGTTGTCACTTGCTACCAGATACTTGATTGCATTGAATACCTTAAATATCACTTCATCATCCTATACCCAGAGCTTTAATTCACCCTTCTGGACATCAATTAATGCTCTCTGAGTAGCCAACAATGGTCTCCCTTATATGATAGGGACATCCTTGTCTTCTTTCATGTTCAGTACCATGAAGTCTGCAGGAAATATGAACTTGTCAATTTTAACAAGTACATCTTTAATAATGCCTCTTGGGTACTTAATGGATCTATCTGCCAACTGAAGAGAGATAGTGGTTAGTCTTGCTTTGCCTAGCCCCAATTTTTTGACATTAGATTAATGTTGGCTCCTAGATCACATAATGCCTTTTCAAATGTAGAGTCTCTAATGACACATGGAATAGTGAAGCTTTCGAGATCTTTGTGCTTTGGAGGCAGCTTCCTTTGGATAATGGCATTGCATTCTTCAGTGAAAGCTACCATCTCATACTCTTTCAACTTTCTCTTGTTTGAAAGGATGTCTTTCATGAACTTCATATAACTTGGCATCTATGCTAGAGCATCGACGAATGGGATATTGATGTGAAGTTTCTTGAAAACTTTCAAAAATTTTACAAATTGCTTATCCAGCTTACTTTTCTTTAGTTGCTGAGGAAAGGGTATGGATACAGTGGGTTGCTGAGGAGGCAGTGGTTGGGGCTTAGGAAGAACTGCCACATGTTATTGGCTTTCTGACTTGTCTTTTTCATTGCTCAATGGAGGTGCCAGTTTTTTCCCACTTCTTAAGGTGATTGCCTTGTATAGTTCTCTTGGGTTAACTTTAGTGTTGTTAGGCAAATTTTCTTGTTGGCAATTGCTGAACATATTAGCAATCTGAGCCATTTAAACTTCTAAGTTCCAAATCTATGTAGATTGGTTTTGAATTTGAGCAGAATGGATTCTATAGATTAACCCTTGTATCAGCCACAAAATCTTCAATCTTGGTTATGAAATTGTCCACCTTAATTGAGAATTTATTTGTGGTATTGGTAAACTGAGCTAAAGTAGTCTCCCAATTTTCTGTAATTTTCTTATTGTTGGAACCCCTGTTGCTGCTGAAATCCTTGCTGAGGTTATCCCATATTCTGTTGATTTCTCCATGAAAAGTTTGGATGATTTCACTGTCAGGACTATTATATATGATTTTGATGGTAATAAAACTTGTAAAAATGATATGTGTGCTTAAATGTTAACAACTATGCTTGAAACATATGCACAATCATAAAGGATTAAATATACAAGCATACATTTTTGAGATAACTCTATGATCTCCATATTACAACTATCTTGACTATCACTTCTTATGGTGGAACATATGTTTGCACCATGCTTTATTCACTTATCATATCATGTGCTTAAAGAGAGATGTATATTATCCCTGCTCCATAATGTGTGCACATCACATAAGGATATATACATTCCGATTATATGATGCTAACAATATAGCAAGTGCAAAACTGCGATCAACAACCTCAACTATCTGTTATGTTCTAAAGGGATTAAATTACTGAAGATCATGGAAGAAGAAAACAAGGATTTGAAGATGAGCTACAAAGAGCTTTCTTTGTCTGTTAAACTTAGAGAAAAACTTTTACAGATAAATGCAATGATAGAAAAAGTTGAAGACAAAGCCATGGTCAAAGAGCTTAAACTGCAGACCATCTATTAGCCAAAGATTTTCTGAGACAAAGTAAGAAGAAGCAATTCCATTATGCTCTTAAACAAATGAAGAAAGAAGAATGACAAAGAGATGGTCGCACATATAACTATGCAGAAAGGAAAGAAACTTTATCTAACCAACAAAGCTAGATGAATGGATTCATCTAACGATAAGAAGGTGCAAAGACAAAGTAGAAGTAACTTCACCTAAGCAAAGATAAGCAAATCAAGAATAAAGTAAGCAAGAAGTTGCAAAGATGAACTCCATTTGTTGCTCAAAATATGCAAAAAAAGGAAGTTGACTTCGTCTGTGGGATCAAATTCGTCTGTTACTTACTATAGATAAAGTGGAAGATGAAGTGGAAGCTACATAGTGTAGACAAATGAAGCTGCATAAACAAAGTGGCTACTTGGACAAAGTAAACTTCAATACACAAGCACATTCATCTACAACTTAATACAAACAAATCTATTGATGAAGTGCAAAGCCTAATTCGTCCAAGACAAAGTAAAGGAGAATTCGTCTGCCACTTTCTACAAATGAATGATGAGCAAAATAAGAATATTTTACTTCATTTGTTCAAGCAAGACAAAGCAGATTTTGTTTCTCAATCAGTTCCACTTTGTCTATAGCACCAAAACTCGTTTGTTACTTACTATAGATAAATCACATTCACGAAGGATTGACTGATAGACAAAACTCATGGGATAATTTGTCTAAGATATATTACTGACAAATGAAGACAGAGGAAGGTCATGACTTGTCTGAGATTAATTGATTTATGTGACTTGCATCTAAATGGCATCTACACTCATGCCTTCATCATGCAAACTCATTTTAGTCACCATTTTTAGCAATAAGTGACACTAAAGTTTTTCCAACTATGTCAAGTCAAAATGAGAAAAGACATTTCAACAATAGTTCATCTTCCTCTCTATAAAAGAATGGTGTTATAGCAGCTCAAGACAAATCAAAAGGCATGCAACCCAATGGCAGAAATCACAATGGTCATCTACTTTCAAAGTTGCTCTTATTCCTGCATCAATCCCAACTTTCTCCTCTACAACAATTAAGTTTCTGAAGATCTATTTAAGGAGATAAGTTGGATGATTTAATGTGGTGAAGGAATACATTTTAAATGAGCTTAACCTTATGCAAATCCTTCCACCCATGGCCAAAAGCTTAAACCATCATCTATCTTTTATAAGCTTTAATCTACAAATACTTATGGTCATTGATTTTACATATTGGGAAGATCTTTTTGTATTATATAGGGCTGCTAAAGGATCACAACTTCTCTTGTACTTCATTGTAATACTTTGTAAAAGTGTATTAGTTTTCTAGTTAATCTAAAAACCAAAGAGTTGGTGGTGATCTCCGGAAAACCATTAAGTTTGCTGGTGATCTTAGAAATCAATGAGTTTCCTAATGAGCTCATGAAAACCAGAAGAGTGCTGACAGTATTATGTTTATACCCCCTAGAATTGGAATCCAAAAGAGTGTTGGGAACACTTGTTTATGCCCCCTAAAGCTAGAATCTAGATAATGCTAGGAGCACTATTGTATTCCATTATATGGAATATAGTGAAACCCAAGGCACAATGAGTGTGTGCTCTTGGAAGAGTGAATGTAGGGACAGGGTTCCCAAACCACTATAAAAATCATGTTGTTTGTGTGTGTTTGTTTATTAGCTTTATCCTTCATGCATATTCCTATTTTATTATTTACTTTACAATGAACCACACACAAGCACGAGAAGAGGGAAAATGATTCAATAGTGGTTAAGCAATGAATTTTCAAAAACCCAATTCACCCCTCACATCTTAGGTTAAGCTATACTATGGGACTCAACATTTGCCACCTTGGATTATATGTGTTGGAATATGGATTGTTTTGCTACTACTTATTAAAGTTTCTAACAAACTGTGCTTGTTTTGGTTGAGGTTGCATGAATGGATTGTCAGCTTGACATTCTTCACTGGGATGATTATCGTGACAGAAATCACAAAAAATTTGAGGAGTCTAAATAGCATTTACTCTCAGTTTCTATGTGAGGGCATTAATAACACTAGAATGAGCAGCAAGTCGAGCGATGACAATGGAAAGAGACTTCATACACTCCAACTGGTTTCTTTGCTATCACTCTCTCACTTGGCCATTGGAAATTATTTGTGGCCATTTCTTCCAGCAACTCATATGCCTCTTCTTTTGTCTTCTTCATTAGTGCTCCACCCGCACATGCATCAATCAAAGTTCTAGTAGTGTTGGTCAGTCCATTATAAAAATTTTAAACTTATATGTACTTGAGTAACCCATAATGTGGACACTTTTGCAATAATTCCTTATATCTCTCCCATGCATCATAGAGAGTTTCACCTTCGTGCTAGGTGAATTTGTTGATTTCCATCTGCATTCTTAATTTTTTCACTAGAGGGGAAATTTTGGCAAGAAATTTTTTAACTAAATCATCCCAACTAGTGGTAGAGTTTGCAAGCAAGGAATTCAACCAAATTTTTGCTTTGTCCCTCGAAGAGAAAGGGAACAACCAAAGATGAATGGCATCATCAAAGACTTTGTTATATTTAAAAGTATTAAATATATCCAAAAAATTGACAATGTGAGCATTTCGATCTTCATTGGGCAGTATAGTGAATTGAGTTCTTTGGATCATTTGCATAGTCACCGGCTTTATCTCAAAATTATTGGCAACAATGGCTGGCCTTCTAATTATAGGTTGAATTTCGATGATTGTTGGTAATGCATAATCTCGCAACAATGATTGTGGATGATTCTCATTCACTTCTCCTGGATCAATCATAATGGGTTGCGATTGACTGAAAATTTCTCTTCTCTCCCTTCTAATCCATTGAAGCATATGTTCTATCTTAGAATCTAAAGGGATTAAATCGTTGCTCCTAGATCTTTGCATACACCTATAAAAAATCCTAAAAAGGAAACAAAAATTACAATGAACAACAAAAATTATAGAATTAATTTCAAAGCAAAACTAGAGTTATTTATTTTGATATTTGCAAAACTATAGATCCTAGAAATGGAACCAAAAACTTGTTGTTGATTTTCTAATGAAAGTGTATGTATCACCAACAAGTAATAAAGTATGAGTAAGATATCGTTCCCATGAGGACTAAGTTTACCAAGTACCAAATTACTCTAACTCTAACTTTTATTTGGAGAATAAAAATACGATACCAAGATAGAAAAAAAAGAAATCTAAACTAGTGGACTTTGGCAATGATGCAAAATGTGGACAGAAAAAAGAGACAAATGATTGAGAAATCTAGGGGTTATCGAGTTCACTTAATTAATCCTATTTAATTTCACCTATTTTAATTAATCAATGTTTATTTCTATGTTGATGATGAATCTTTCTTGTTTAACTATTATTCTTTCTCAAGTCATGACAATCTATCCCAATTACCAAATCTCCTACATCTTTGTGAAAACTCTGAACTAACCAAGATGCATTGAGATCAAGAGATTCATGGTGTTACATAAGCCTCATGGATATCTCTATCATCATGATAATCATATGAAGATAAATCATGGTCTAATTCAATTATCACTTCTCAGCCTCGAATTGAATAACAAATCACGTTGAAAGGGCTGCATCCTTTCCACAAGCATGAAAATCATATTAAACACATAGATAATGAACAAACAAAGAATTGCATTAAAGAGAATAAAATAAATAATCATCATTTGGCTACATTGTACCCCTAGAATAAACTATTTAGCTCATAATGTAATCAAAGAAAATCATTCATATTGTCTTAAATATGATTAAGAAAAAATGGCTGAAAAAGAACAAGAAAAAATCAAATAATAATCTTCTCCAAGTAATACTCTTTACCCTTGCTCTCTTGTTAGCTCTCTTTCTTTTCAAGAAGAATCCCCATCAAAAAATCATGTGTTGCTGCTTCTTTCTCTCTTTTTAGCTTCCTTCCCTTGCCAAAAGACCCTAATGACATGTTCCTCATCCTTTTTATACCCCCTCTTAGGGTTAAGCCTCTCTTGCACCAATTTAACTGTTGTTGAGCATTGCGGCACCCAACTTCTGCTCAAGCCTCCATTATATATTCTTCCTTTGGGCACCATGGTGCCCAACTACTATTGAAACAGCACCTTGCACGATCATGGTGTGGGTGTTGTAGCCCCCACTTGCTACTTTCCAAGTACACTTCTCTTTAATGTGCTGGGCACTGTGGTGCCCAGATGTTGTCCTCTTTATGTCTTCTTCATTCAATCACTTGTTCTCTCAAATAAGCTTCATTGCAAATTCCTCTTTTCCTCATTCATCCTCCCATGTTTTTCTTCACCTTTCTTGCACTTATATGCCTACAAATAAACACAAACAAAAACATAATAAATCAACTAGAAATAACTCAAGAACCAATCAAAACTTAGCTCAAAAGATATGATAGAAGTGAATAAAATTCACTTATTAGAAGAAAGCTAATTATATCCATAAATGGAGGGATGCATCTTGGAGTGATCCGCAATCACTCAATCTCTGAGAGGTAAAAGAAGTTCATCTTTTTTAAGCAGAGAGAGCCTATTTTCATCACCGAATGCTATCTAACTTCATAAAGGCATGCAATCAGGCTAAAAAGAAGAAAATAAAGGTGATGGATGACCCTCCAAAGGAGTAAGTGTTCATAGAATTGTATATTGCAAGAATCCTCAAATACCTACATTATATGAAGGCCCCTATTCTAATGGTAGTCCAAAAAATCAAGCAAGTTCGTTACTTGGGGTGGTCTACGATGAAAATGTTTAAAAAAGGCTACAAAGCTACGATTGGACACTTATTCCAATATTAAACCCTAGTGTGAATGATGTCCTAAAATAAAGCATATGCAATGAGTAGCTCTCCATTCTCACTTGCTGGTAATAGCTATGCTCTAAAGTGGATCACAACATTCTAGCTGAATCATTCAGATCATGGGAGGTGTTAGCTGAAGTATTCATACATAGATTTAATAACTACACTTCCCAGTTTTCTAAGGGACAAGTGCGAGGGATTCATCCTCTCGAAGGTGAACATCTCTATGATTTTGCCTTCAGATGATGTAATGCTCACCTTTACTACCCTGTGCTATGGGAAGAAGGGCTCATAGTCTGGGAATGTATCATTGCATTGGGTAAAACTTTTCCACTACCTAAGGAGGTCCCTACTTCATTCCCTGGATTACTCACGCTGCTAATCCAAGAACCATCAGAGCCTATGGAGATATCTTTTAATATAACTAGTGTCATGTCTAATGAACAAGAAGCATCTGAATCACCTGAAACAATGGTTGTGTTAAGATCTAGGAAGAATACGACTCATGACAAAGGAAAGGCACCAATACAAGAAGAGTCAGTGCCTAGAGTTCCTTGTTCCCTTATTAAAGAAAGGAAAGCTTCTAAGCTCACAAATAAACTAGAGTTTAGTGTTGTTGCTCACTTGTGCAGAATCCTAGTAAGACTGAGTATATACGATGCACTTCAACTCTCCAAGAAATCCCGGTAAGAGCTCATAAATGCATTGATAGATGAGTCCATCAAAGACTTGTACTTGGCAAAGGTTGCTACCACAATCAAATACAGCCAGACGATCACTTTTATAGACTATGACTTGATACTTGGAAGCACAGAGCATAATTGTCCATTGTTTATAAGTGGTGACCTAGAGGGAGAAAGGATTAACCACATCATGCTGGATCCAGGATCTGTGGTGAATATTCTTCTAATGAAGGTGTTGAAGTGAATTAGAATGTGCTCGTCTGTGCTCAAAAGTACTACACTTGTGATCCAAGGCTTTAACCAAGAGAGTCAAAGGATTATGGGGACTATCACCTTGAGTCTTGACATTCATGGGTTCCTCACGAAGGCCAATTGCTACATCATCAACACACCAACTTCCTACAACATGTTTCTTGGTAGATCATGGTTGCATCACTACCAAGTTGTGGCATCCACGGCGCACCAATGCTTTAAGTTCTACTAAAACAACATAATGAAATGCATATCAATGAATGTATGACCATTCACAATTTTAGAGGCATTCTACTTAGAAGCACAATATTATGAGATGTCACTGAATAAATAAGAGCAACCAAAAGAACCACCTAAGCTAACTATATATAGAAGGCAACAATCATTTGTCGCCAAAAGACAAGTGTCCACATCACAAGGACCCTCATCACAGGTTGTACCTCCACAGGCGATCATGTTCCCAATGGTTCCACCACCAATGTCTTCCTGCTTTGTGATAATGGCAAGCATGTCACAAGAAGACTAAAAGAGGTAGAAGTGCTCTAAATAGACAATGATGATGAAGATGAGTTATCAATTTAGCATCTGCAATCACTGCAACTTTGGTCACTCCTGCTCCAGCACTAGCTTTGCTAACTTAAAATTTGTTCAACTAGAGGCTACTTGCAAATTCCTCAACTCCATAATCTTTTGCTTTGTAGGATGAGATTTCAATGCCAAGAGCACTTTGAAGAGGACGTGGAAGAGGATTGACCAAACCATCAAGACGTAGGGGGTAGGCCATACCCCCACCCACTAGATTTTATAAGAATCAAGTTGTGAACTCCTTGTAAGATTATATGCTGCCACAATAGGCGCCGGTCAGAAACACATGATTCCAAATCAATACTTTGAGTTCAAGGAGAATAACGACTACTCCTCCAATATTGTCGCCTTTAGTGCCAAGCTATTCTCAAGCAGCCTTGAAGCCAGCATAATCATTGTGTTTTGAGATCAACACTGGGAACCCCAATCAAACAAAGCAAGAAGCATCCTCCAATTTTGACACAAAAGTATCAGATGGGACATCAAAGGAGGAAAGCTGCAATCCATGTTGGTGGAGTATAATTGGTCATTGACTGAATCGCTGAGTTAGAAATTATTCAGGACAAAGAACCTAAACCTCAGTCCTTAGCAAGAAAAGGAAAATTGATATTCAAGGAGATAGGCTTTCTTTATCAACAATGTTGTACTTTTGATCTTTTGTCCAAGAAATTCCTATTTGTCAAAAATTTCCAGAAATTCAGTAACGAATGCAAAAATATGATTGACCTCCTCAGCATTTATCCTTATGAACCCTATATGTCGGTAACCAATCCACTCATCCTAGTTACAATCAAAGAAAAGCTTAAGAGACTCCAATATCCAGGAGATTAAACAAGTCTTAGTACAAACAATGATATTGACATGGACAGTGATCAGGAATATGCCTCAGATTGCTCCTATGTGAGTATTAGGTCGACGATCGGTCCCACCATGAGGGACTGTCAGTTAACTTCTACTAAGTCCAAGACGTCAAAGACGTTCTCCTTACCAAAAATTGCACATTGCTATTTGGTGTCCACTGCTTATCATGCATCAAAAGAAGGGGAAGAATCTGAGCCTAATGATAATGAATCACAAATAGATTCAAAGGGAACTAATAATATAGACATTAGAGAAGTCATTAATGACTCATCAATTCCCAAATCAGAGTAAGAAATGGCGAGTAAGACCCATGAAAACAATACACATGAGTCTAATCATGAGCCAAACCCCAACCATTTAGAGGGAGAAGAAGACAGCAACTCCAATTCTTCTTTAGAAGAGATAACCTGTGGAGTAGCCCGGACAGGATTTGAAGATGGTGGACAACCAATAATCAATGAGCTCGAAGAGTTCAACTTAGGTACAAAAGAAGATAAGCGTCCTACCTTCATTGCCAAATCTTTACCAAAGTGAGAAAAGCAATCACTAATAGATCTTCTTAGGAAATTCAAAAATGTCTTTGCAAGGACATACTCTTGAATACCTAGGTTAGATCCAAATATTATGATGCATACTTTGTATATCTCTCCAAATAAGTGGCCAATAAAGCAAGCACCAAGGAAGTTCAAACTTGACTTGGAACAATAATATTGATAAGGTCAACAAGTTGCTAGAGGCCAACTTCATCTGAAAATCAAGTTTCCAAAATGGATCTCCAGTATTGTAACAATCAAGAAGAAGAATAGATAAATATGAGTTTTTATCAATTTTTGCAACCTCAATGAAGTCTATCCAAAAATGAGTTCCCACTACCACACATGGAACTCCTTATTTATAGTACATCACTTTATGACACATTTTCATTCATGGATGGTTACTCTAGCTATAACCAAAACAAGATGGCACCAGTAGATGAGGCATCCACTGTATTTTGCACTCCAATATGTATCTTTTGTCATAAAGTTATGTTATTTGAATTAAAGAATGCAGGAGCAACTTATCAAAGAGCCATGCAAGTTATCTTTCCTGACATGCTTTACAAACATATTAAATGCTATGTCGATGACTTAGTGGTGAGATCCAATGATCATGATCAACACCATGAGGATGTATGTACAGTTTTTTTATGGTTGAGGGAAAACAGGCTACAAATGTGCATTTAGAGTTGGGTTAGGCAAGTTTTTTGGGTTTATTGTCCATCATCAAGAAATCAAGGTAGACCCCCAAAAAGTGAAGGGGATTAGAAATATGCCTCCCCCAAGGAATATAGATGATCTAAGAAGTTTGCAAGATAAATTGTCTTATATCAGGAGATTCGTTGCCAACTTGGCAAGAAGATGTCATCCATTTCACTGCCTACTCAAGAAGGATGTGGATTTTATTTGGGATGAAGTTTTCCGAAACTCCTTTGATACCATCAAAGAATTGCTTCGTAATTCTCTAATTTTGGCTACACCAGCTAAGGGTAAACCCCTTATATTATACATCTCCATGAGCGAGCAATTGCTAGAGACATTACTCGCATAAGAAAATCTAGACAACAAAGAGCAAGCACTGTATTACTTGAGTCATTGGTTGATTAATGTAGAATGCAATTATTCTCCAATCAAAAAAATGCCTTGTGTTAGTGTTTGCATCCCAGAAGTTAAGGCATTATTCCCTTGCTCATGAGATTCAATTGATTTCCAAGACGAATCTGCTCACTCACCCCATGCTATTGGGACAATTGAAAATGTGGTCATTGTTAATGTTAGAATTTGATATCACCTTTATCCCATGAAAAGTGGTGAAAGGACAAGTTCTGGCCGACTTCTTTGTAACTCATCCGGTTGATGAAGAAGTTGTTGTGCAAGAAGACCTACAAGATGAGGAAGTGTTTATTACCCAAGTCAACACTCCTTGATAAATGTACTTTGATGGTGCTTCTAAAATCATTGATGCTAGCATTGGGATCATCTTTATTTCACCTTAGAAAGATATCCTTCCATATTACTTGGGAAAGAATTACACCAATAGCGAAGCTAAATATGAGGCACCGAGAACACCATTGTTGATGCTTTAGCAAACTTGTCAACTACTCTGGCCGTTGTTGGAGGTCAAGAAGTTGTTGTCAAAGTTGAGCAATGGAGTTGCATTCCTGACTCGTATGATGAAGAGACTATCAAGTGAGTGAAATGTGTAGCCTACGTGGAACTGACGATGGATGATTGGCGAACCCCTTACATTGATTACCTACAATATGGAATCCTTCCAGAGATCTCCCAGGAAATATTAGCTCTAAGAAAGAAAGCTACTTGATATGTGTATTATAATAATACACTTTATCGCCAAGCATGCGATGGACTCTGGCTTTGATGTCTAAAAGGGGAAGAGATTCAATATGCGCTGATGCAAGCATGCTCTAGTGAGTGAGGTGTGTTAGTGTGAATGTATGGTTTTAATGACAAATAAAACTTGATTAAGTTAAGTCCTAATGAATATTTATCAAGAGCTTAGTATGTAGAAATAGGTTGCAGGAAGAAAAGAACTTGCAGACAAAAAAATTAGGATTCAGAAGAAAAATAGAGGAATTGAAATATATTCTAATCTGTTTGACAGAATGGACAAAGACTTTGGACAAATGCAAAGACACATACATCTCACTGACGTCTCAGATAAAGATGAGAAAAGCAAAAGATGAAGTTAAATCTAATCTAGCACTTATTCATCCATAATCTAAAGTTTTTCCAAAATTAAACTTGGATAAATGCGAAATAATGGAATTCATCAAACTTCATCCAACCAAGAAGAGCTAAGGACCAAAGGCAAACTTCATTCGAGTATATGACTAATCGACTTCGTCCGCCCCATCAAAATTCATCCAAAACTAACTTCGAACAAATAAAAGATAAAGAGACTTTGTCTGATAGACAACTGGAAAGAAACTTCATCCAAGATTAATTTTGGAAGAATTGAGTGAAGCTTCAGACAAATTGATTTGTCAAACTTCATCTGAATTTAATGAGATTTTTTTTCAAATGATAAAACTATCAACTGTGTAGTATCTCCTTAACCGATAGTTGCTAGAACCAAAAATTCATCTTCTTCAAGGTCAGCACTACAGGAATTCTAGCTAATGAGAATTAATTAGAAGACAAAGATTTCAAATGGAGCTCATCAAAATGGTCTTCTACAATTAATGGAAGTCACCTACCACTAATGGCTGGAATTCAAAGCTAATATAAATGCAGTAATGATAGAATGAAAAAACATGACTAACCAAATAAGCAAATAAGCAAATTTTTCTTGAGAGTGATTTCTAAGCTGAAACCTTTCACATTCAAGAGATTTAAGCCTTATGATTAAATCTTTCTCAACATCCATTAAAGGAATTCAACTAACATTCGATAAGAGCATTCTCTTCTGCATTCAAGTTTCAGATTTCTTCCCTTGTGCTTTTTGTGAAGTACTTGTATAAGTGTATTCAAGTTTTGTACTCTGAATATTGTAATTGTAATTGCCTTAAGCTAGTGGTTAAAACCAGACTCAAGAAGAGTTGTGATTGTCTAACATGTAGACAAGAGCTATATTGTTACGCCCCCTAGAGCAAATCTTGAAGAGTGTGGGTTACACTAGTTTATGCCCCCTAGAGCTGGAATCTAGAAGAGTGCAAATTGCACTGGTTCATACCCCCTAGAGCTAGAATTTAGAAAAGTGCGGACTGTACTAGTTTATGCCCCTTAGAGCTAAAATCTAGAAGAGTGCTAGGAGCACTGATTGTATTTTATTATATGTGATAGTGGAACCCAAGACATTATGAGGAGAGTGTTCTTTGAAGAGTGGAGTAGAGTAGAGTGTTGACTCGAACCACTATATAAATCCTTACATCTTATTTATTTGCATGTAAACTATTTGATTACATTGTTAACTAATCAAGGGGTTTAGCAAAAGAATTTTTAAGTACCTAATTCACCCCTCCCCTCTTTGGTATTTGCCTAGCCTTTGGGACCAACAAGGTGGACATCTATCTGGGCAAAGATTATACTGACAAGTTAAATGCCTAGGCTATTACTAGCCTACCATGGTCTTAGAATCACTGCAATTTGCCAAATCATGTCTCTAGTGTTAGCTTCATGGCGATATTCAGCACATACCACCATCAGAGTTAGTACTTGCAAGCATCTCTTAGTCATTTGCATAGTGGAAATTTGACATAATTGGCCCAATCAATCTTTCATCTTCCAAGGGACATGCCTACATTCTAGCAGCAACTGATTACTTCTCCAAATAGGTGGAAACTGACTCATATAAGAGAGTCAGGGCTAAAGAAGTAATCGAGTTCATTAAGTTCAAGATCATGTATTAGTATGGTATCCCATACTAGATTACATCAGACAATGACACTCCATTTAAGAGTGAAGAAATGGAGAGGTTTTGTCCAAAGCAAGGTATTAAACATGTCTTTTCTACACCATATCACCCACAAGGCAATGGCCAAGTGAAAGCATTCAACAAGGAAATCTTGAGAACGTTGAGAAGAATAGTAGATAAGAACAAGCAAAACTAGCATGTCAAATTTCCAGAGGTGCTTTGGGGTTATTGCACCGCTCACCGCACAACAACTAATACAACTCTCTATTCTCTTATGTTCAAGGAAAAAGCAATCTTACTTTTAAAAGTACAATTGTCATTGCTAAGAGTTGTAAGGCACTCAAGGTTGACAACGAATTAACAAGCTAAGTTGCAGTTTGAAGAATTGGATGCTTTTGATGAAAAGTTGTTACAAGCCAAGCAAAGAATTAATTTATACTAGGCTCGCATGTCTGAGGCATATAACCACTCGGTTAAACACCAAGCCTTTCACCTAGGTGATTTAGTTCTCAAGCTAAGAACTAAACTAATGGCAAGTGACAAGTTAATCAACAAATTTGAGCCCAAATGGGAAGGGCCTTATATCATTCAAGAGGCTTACACCAATGGCTCATATAGAATTGCAAACAATAATGGTAGGAGAGCTACCCATTAGTGGGCATTTCTAAAGTGTTATTATGTGTAAGTTGGAAGGGAGGAGTTGTGGGGAGCATTGCTTCCCCTTCCTAATTCCTATAAACGTTTCTCAAAGGCTCTAATTTATAAAAAAAAAAAATAAAGGCATTATTATGTAAAGAACAAACAAATGCAAGAGAAATATGACCAAATCAATCAAAAAGTGATTCCGTTAGCATGAAATAAAATTGCAATGGAATTACAAGGACCACTAAATGTCCCTCAAATTTCTTAACAAGAGTAATAAATTATCTTTCGGTTGTGCAAAATCATCCTTCCAAATTGTCAACTTCTCTACAGCTTGAGGATCTGCTATCTTGGATGACTGCAAATAAGTGAGGTCTTTCTCCAGAATGCATTTCTGCTTTTGAACACAGTTAATCACAACATTCAACTCTTGAAGGGTTTCACTCTCTTGGGTCAGCTTTGTAAAGTCCCATAGTATGGCTTAACCCAAGAGGGGATGGGTGAATTGGGTTTATGAAATTTCATTGCTTAACCCCTATTAAACCATTTTCCTCTTTTTGTGCTTATGAGTGGTGAGTTGTAAAATCAATAATGAAATAGTAAAGTGCATGAAGGATAAAGTAAATAAATAAACACACACAAACAACAAGATTTTCATAGTGGTTCAGGAACCTTGTCCCTACATCTACTCATCTAAGAGCACACACTCATTATGCCTTGGGTTCCACTGTATCCCATATAATGAAAATATAATAGTGCTCCCAGCACTCTTCTAGATTTCAACTCTAGGGGGCATAAACAAGTGTTCCCAACACTCTTCTGGATTCCAGCTCTAGGGGGCATAAACATAGTGCTCCCAACACTCTTTTGGTTTTCATAAACTCATCAGGATACTCACTGGTTTCTAAGATCACTAGCAAACTTAATGGTTTTCTAGAGCTCAGTAACAACTCATATAATGTGGTTTTTGCAAGTTCACCATGAACTCACTGGTTTTCAGAATAACTAGAAAACTAATAGAAATTGGAGCACAAGGGAAGATGAGATCTTTTATAGCTCTAACATCACGGGAAGACCTTCCCAAAATGTAAACTCAATGGCCATAAAGATATGCAGATTTGAAGCTCATGAAAGTTAGATGATAGTTTAAGCTCTTGGCCATGGGTAGAAGGATTTGTATAAGTTAAGCTCATTTGAAATGTCTTCCTTCATTACCTTTGAATTTTCCAACTTATCTCCTTAAATATATCTTCAAAAACTTGACCATTGCAAAGGAGAAAGTTGAGATTGATGTAGGAACAAGAGCAGCTATGAATGTAGATGATCGTTGTGATTTCTACCATTGGGACGCATACCTTCTAATTTGTCTTAAGTTGCTACAATGTCATTCTTTTACAAAGAGGAAGATGAGCTATTGTTGAAATATCTTTTTTCATTTTGACTTGACATAGCTGGAAAACTTGCAGCGCCGGTTTTTACTAAAAATGGTGACTAAATTTAGTCTGTACGATGAAAGCACAAGTGTAGATGCCATTTAGATGCAAATCATATAAATCAACTTTCCTCTAACAAGTCATAGCCTCTCTATGTTTGCATTTGTCTGTCATAAGTTTTAGACGAATTCTATAATGAGTTTTGTAGATCAATCGACCCTTCGTAAGTGTGATTTGCCTATTGTAAATAACAGACAAACTCTGGTGCCATAGATGAAGTCAAACTAATCGACAGATAAACTCTACTTTGTCTTGCTCGAATAAACAAAGTAGAGTTCTTATTTCATTCCATATTCATCTGTTGAAAGTGACAGATGAATTTTGCTTTACTTTGTCTTCAATGAATTAGGCTCTGCACTTTGTCTATAGATTTATCTGTAGTAAGTTACAAATGAATATGCCTATGCATTGAAGTTCACTTATCCAAGTAGCTACTTTGTCTATGCATCTTCATTTATCCTCACTATGTAGCTTTCACTTTGTCTGCAGTAACAAATGAATTTGATCCTGCAAATAAAGTTGAATTCCTTTTTCTGCATATTTTGAGCAATTGATGGAGTTAGTATCTACAACTTCTTCTTTACTTCATTCTTGATTTGTCTATCTTTGCTTAAGTGAAGTTGCTTTTACTTTATCTTAACACCTTCTTAACCTTTAGTCCATTCATCTAGCTTTGTTGATTAGACAAAGATTCTTGTAGTATGAAAAATCTCCCCTGGATATATTTGAAGAAGTAGGCCTTGAATGGATGGGATAATGAAGCTCTTGAATGATATTTGATGGTTAAAGCTCTTAGCCTAGGATTACAAAGATTTGTGGAAGGTTTTGGCTTAATCCTTTTTCTTCTTCAACTCTTTCTTACTTTGTCTTAAACAAACTCTAGCTAATAGATGGTCCGCAGTTTAAGCTCTCTAATCATGGCTTCATCTTCAACTATTTTTGTCATTGCATTTGTCTGTGGAAGTTTCTCTTTGGATTTACATACAAAACAAACTCCTTGTAGCTCATCTTTGAAGCCTTGTTTCCTTCTTCCTCTTCTTTTGTGATAATATGATCTTCAATTTAATTCTTTTGAAACATAGCAGTTGGTTGAGGTTCTGCTCTTGGAAGTTTCTGTACTTGCTACATTGTTAGTATCATATAATCAAAATGTATATATCCTCATGTGATGTGCACGCGTTGTAGAGCAGGGGTAAAATACATCTCAATTTAGGCACAAAATATGATATCTCAATGGAGTATAATGCTAAATATGATTCAACAAATTAACATATTAAATATTGATAACTAAGGTTAAGCATACCATGAAGTAAAAGATGTATGCTTGCATAATTAATCATTAATGATTATGTGTATGTTTCTCATTATCAATTATCATTTATCAAATCATAATTATGCATATGATTGTTAACGATTTAAGAATGATAGTTGACAGTTTAAGTACACATATTATTTTATTTTAATACAAGTTTTGTTATCATCAAAATCATATATAATAATCCTGACAAGCTCTTCCTCATACCTGGCTATAAAGTGCTCCTTAAGAGCTAGTTGCTCCCCTAGTTGTTGGTTCTCCTCCCAAAGCTCTTGGTGGTGTTTCTTAATCATGGCCTTTTCACCTTCGAGGGTCATAACTCCTGACTGGGGACCTACCTTCCGGGAAGTAGTAGATTGTTGTTCAGAAAGCTTGCAAGACAATGATTCCTGCACAGTGGCTAATTCAATTTTCATGGTAAAAATCTAGGCAAGTGGATTCTTTGGCTTAGCTTCACCTTCCAATTGAAGCCACTTGTCACAAAAACTATCCTGTTTTTCAAGGATGAAGGGAAGACATAAAAGATATCTCCAACTCGACCCAATCATATTCATCTTCCTCTGGCAATAGCCCAAGATTTTCTTTAATGAACTTGCTAATTTTTTCCTTCCCAAGGAGTTCACTAAAGTATTGAGGTTCTCTTTTATCTCATCAAGGAGATTCAAATAATCCTCTCTATCCAGAGCAGAAGGCATGACAACATGAGCTATGGATAAGGAATGCATCAAATCAGAGGTGAAAAAGCTCTCAAGCTGGAGAGGAATAAGTGCTAGGGGCATTGTTCCCCCCTCTCCAACTTTAATAATAGCATTAGAGTCTTCAATTGCAATGGGCATCAAGGTCTAATCAATATCTGCAAAAATCATAGCATTCTGTTGAGATCCGTCTACAATAACAAGTGCAGTTTCCACTTTGACACCCTCACAGTTTGTAGTTGGATTGGAACTACCTTCAACATGTTCCACTCTACAATTGATGAGAATGCAAAATGTCATATTTTATTTTTCTAATACTTCATCTTTTGCACCTATTTGATTCCTAAATATA